>UESW01001344.1:0-88363 GCA_900491605.1 Calamus simplicifolius | reverse complement strand
AGATGAACCAGTCCTGTTATACAGTGACAGCACTGGTGTCATAGCTCAAGCAAAGGAACCACGAGCACATCAGCGCACCAAGCACATACTGCGCCGGTTTCATCTTATTCGAGAGATAGTAGACCGAGGTGACATAAATCTTCAGAAGATTGATGGAAAAGAAAACCTAGGAGACCCATTTACTAAAGCACTCAGCATCAAGGAGTTTGACAACTATAAGTTGAAGATGGGTATTAGATACTGTAATGAGTGGCTTTAGGCTAAGTGGGAGTTTGTTGGGAATTATATCCTAAAGCCAATCATTTGATGATTGTGCTGATGTAAATTGTATATAAATTGATATATTAATAAAAGTTATTTGGCAGTTTATTCATTACAAGAACATCTTCTTAATACTCCTGAAAGTAATGAAGCCCTTAGGATCTTCCTCACGATAAAGGAGGATTTATCTTAGAAGGTCCTTAAAAGAGTTCGCGACCAAATGATATACTATGACAGGGCCATAGTACTATCAATTATAGGACATTGTATATCATATTTGTTGGTTATCCTCTTAATCAAGGAGTGTAGAGACACTGGTATGACATACAGGTGAAAGTGTAGGAGTACATTTCACCGAATGTGACTCATTTCCGGATACTTTGCTGTCAAGAGTTAATCCAAGAAGATATAGGTATAAGTATCCTTCAGACCTGAAGATCACAACCAGTGGCTTACAAGGAACTCATTGTACTTAGGTGTCGAACCACCTGGATTCTAATCCAGCTACGAAAGGTTACTGGGTGCAGTCAAGTACTTGTGGTAGTCAGTTGTGGATCAAGATGGAATTTGACCTATCCCATTAAAAGGAGAAATGCTTGTGTTTCAATTTAGCAAGACCTTGGCCAAGGCACTTCATGTGAAAGTCACATGATCACTAAAGTTGAAATCACTTTATGGATTTGCTATTTAGAGTTGACAGGCTCTTAAGCCATCCTTAGCATTTGTGGTCAAGAGGATGAATTATACGGTAACTGTTTCTTAGGGTTCTTGGAGTATGCTCGGCAACTCTTCCACCAATCCAGACGTCGGGTTCTATTGCTAGATGGGCACATCGATTAGTATAGAAAGTTGTTTCTATGCTACCGGCTTAGGTTCGAACCTAGAGAGTCATACGCATAGAAGTTTCCTAGGATGATCTATTTTCTGATCAACGATTGAGAATCGTATATGATTTAATTAATCAATTTGATTGATTGAATTATCTCAATTGTTTTAAGTACAATTGAATAAGATTCAATTTGGTTTAAGTCTATTAGAAGGACAAGTCAATTTCAAATATTGATTTGAAATTAGACTTGATTTGAATTTAAATAGATTCAGGACTAGCCAAATTTAATTTGGGCTTGGACCATGATCTATGTGGGTTAAGTCAAATAAATTCAGATCAGAACCCAAACCTCTCGAATATGGATCTCATATGATGAGATGGATAAAATCTTATCTCATGAGATAGAATTTAATGCATGACATTTATTTACCGAACGGATTTATCCCTCGTCTCTTTGGTTTTCTCCGAACGACAGAACTAAACCAAATGCCGTGACTCCTTTGTTTTCTCCGAACATCAGAATTAAACCAAGCGCCGCACCTTCGGCGTCTCTTCGCTTTTGCCAAACGATGGATTCTTAAATATCAGAATTAAATGTCAAGGCTAAATCTAGACTATAAATAGAGGTCATTCCCTCACCAGAGAAACAGAACAAAAATAGAACAATAATACATGATTTGTCGTGGATTGTAATTCTAAATTGTCATGGATTGTAATTCTAAAATGTTAGAATAGAAAATCCTGGTGATTCTAGTATTAGCGGAAGCCTGGTGGATCTTGGAGGAAGATTTAAGTGAGAGGATTCAAGATCAGCAAAGCTATTTTTCCGCGAGCTAGCACTCCCGGAAATCTGATCATTCGGGGCTTCGCGTGGACGATACTAGAGGCCGGACGATTGAACGGCTGCAGAGCAATAAGGATTTACCTACTGTTCTTAAGGTAAGTGATTTGATCCCTAGATCTTAAGGCAGGCTTCAAGATAATAGTGTGACTAGTCATCTTGAAGATCAAGATATGATCTTGATGTTTTTATATGCATATTTTAGATCAAACGACCCTGAATATATAGGCAAAGATATGATCTTGATGCATATTAGATAGATTAATATGTAATCTTTTAATTTCCGCAATGATAATGTTATCAATTTTAAAAAAATATGCATGCCTCGAAGACTATTCTCCCTACACATGGCTGCAGGGTCCCCCGTAAACTTTTTCTGCATTAAAATAAACCGTTAGTTTCAAAATTTATTAAGATTAAGAATTTTATATCAGTGATAAATTGTATTTAATAAGTTTACCTGAAACTCTGAAAAATAAAACTTCCTCGTGGCTGTAGATACATGGTGCCAATCGTAGCCACTGGGATCCGCACGCCTCTGAAATATGAAGCTAATGTGGCTTGATACATGATGCTGCTCAATAAATCTGTTAAAAAAATCCATGTTTATAAGTAATTGACTTAAAAACATAAACATATATTTTTAATTAGTATATACTTATAGTCCATGAGCATCCAATCGAAGTACGGTGCGGCCGAGGATGGAAGAACTCTCGAAGGTCTGTGCCGATCGGCTGGATGATAATACCAATGCTCCGACTGCTGGAGAGATCGGAGGCTGTGTGATGTGTGGAGATCGAAACTCTCCATCTCCAAAGCTCTTGTGATCTGATGCGGCAGGGCTACATCCCTGCTCACTTTGTCCGTCGTCGATAGATCTACCTCGGCCCATCATACTGAAAATACTAAAGATTCATGAATATAATTACGATTAATGATTGAATATGTAAAAATATAACATATATAAAAATAAATTAAATTTTAAAAAACCTCTATGTTTAGTCGGTTTCATTTGTTTCGTGAAATCTTGGTTCAACATCCGATGCCGTATCGGACTACGATTCAGTTTCATTATCATCGGAAGGAAACCGAACATTTGCATCCGCTATTTCTTGGACATCACCATTTGGATCTCTAAGTGATGTTTCAGGAGCCCTTGTGTCATCCTCAATTGCATGCATTTCCATCTCATCCTCTTGAAACGCAGGGCACTCGGCTGATTGACTTGATGAACTCTCGTCTAATACGATTGTTGAACGTGGGATGATTTTAGAAACAGCCCACCAATCTCGCTTGTCATTGCGCAAACTTAGATATCCGCAGTAAAACACTTGCTGAGCTTGGGATGCAAGGATGAATGGTTCATATTTTTGCAATCTTCGTCGATGGTTCACTTCAACTAAATTATAGTCGTTATGAACCCTTTTGCCCACAGGAACTGTCAGATCGAACCAATCACAACGAATAATACGGTTCGTTTCATAGGCTAACCAGGATATTCAACTTCAACCACCTCTACTAACTTTCCATAATAATCCTGCATATTTGCTCCAACACTTTTTCCTTTAACACACATGCCCCAATTTTGCGTGCCTCTTGAAGCTGCTAATCGTTCAATATGAAATTTGTACCCATTAACAAAATAGCCAGTAGAGGTTGTTACGATCTTCAATGGCCATTGCAATAGACATTTAATGAAAATATTGTCGGTTGTGGACCATGGACCGTTTACTATAAATTAATAAGCTATTCACAACCAATTCAAAAAATAAAAGCCATGATTGAAATTGATTGAGTGATACTACTCACAAATTCATAAAACCAGTAAGCGAACTCCGTTTCTAACTTCTGCTGAATTGTAACTTGACTGATGTCGGGATTCATCTGTCGTTGTCTCTCACAATACATCCTTATGGGATGATAATGATTAAAACTTATGTTAGCAATTAAATATTATAGTATATTGTAATTTAAATTAGAAGTTTTAATTAAGCATTGAAGTATACACTTACTCAATATATGGATCAACTTCTCTATAGTTCATTAGGATGTAATAATGTGCTGCATTATACTCCATATCGCTAAGATTTTTTGACTTCTGCCCCCGAAATGAATGGCCGATACCTTTAAAAATTGATATTCTACCATCATTAGGTTCTCCTTCGTCCACACATACGTCATCATTACGACCAAGATTTCGACTCCTTGTATGGACGTGACCCTCAAAGTAATGCGAGGCAAAAGCTAAAACTTCTTCGACCAAGTGTGCATTGCATATAGAACCTTCAACCCTTGCTTTATTACGCACATTATTTTTTAACTTCTTAAGGCACCTATATGTAAAGTTGAGACAAAAAATTAACCAATTTTCTTGCAATAAAATAATATTTGAAATGTCAACATGTCTTAATGATGTACATATTTACCTCTCGAAAGGATATATCCAGCGATACTGCACGGGACCAGCTATGCTCGCTTCGTATGGCAAGTGAACCGGTAAATGCTCCATTGAGTCAAAAAAATTGGAAGGAAATATTCGCTCTAGCTTGCATAAAATAATTGGAATTTCCTCCTCAAGCCTTGCCATGGATGCTGAAGTAATGACTGTGGCAAACAACTCCTTGAAGAACAAGCTGAGCTCTGTCAATGCCTTCCAGACATGTTGCGGAAGCAACTCACGAAAAGCTATAGGCAATAACCGTTGCATGAAAATATGACAGTCGTGACTCTTCATGCCGAACAACTTAAGCTTATGCATGTCTACACACCTACCGATATTTGAGGCATAACCATCTGGAAATTTTAACCCTCTAAGCCAGTTACATAAAACTTCTCGTGAATTTCTGTCAAGAGTGTAACAGGCTTTAGGATAGGTCCCGTCGGCACTCCTCCTCAAATCACCTCTTCTGCAATACTGATTAAGTTCTTCTCTTGACTTTGCAGTATCTTTGGTTTTTCCCGGGATGTTTAGCGTAGTGTTAAATATGTTATCGAAGAAATTTTTCTCGATATGCATAACATCAAAGTTATGCCGGATGAAATTTGTGCTCCAATAAGGCAAATCCTAAAATATACTCCGCTTCTTCCAGTTATATTCTTTACATATACGGCCATTTATTCTATCTGCATCTGGTTCCCCAGCATACCTCAACCCCAAATGCTCTATAGTATCAAATATATCCGTGCCGGATCTAACCGGTTCGGCGAATTTTGTGACTGCTTTGTTCTTCCGGAAGGCGATTAAGTTACGCCTGTAAGGATGATTTTGGGGCAAGAACTTCCTATGATTATCAAACCATGATTGCTTACCACTCTTCTGCAATGTAAATGCATCCGAATCATACATGCAATGAGGGCATGCCAGACGTCCAGCAGTGCTCCAACCAGACAACATTGCATATGCCAAAAAGTCACTTATTGTCCACATCAAAGCAACTCTCATGATGAAATTCTGTTTCATAGAAATGTCGCAGGCTACGACTCCTGTTTCCCACAACATTTTCAATTCGGCCACCAATGGTTGCAAGAAGACATCAATCTTTTCCTTTGGATTTGATGGTCCTTGAACCAAAACTGTCAAAAACATTACAGTCTCTTTCATGCACTTCCATGGAGGAAGGTTATATATAGTCAGTATCACAGGCCAACATGAATACTGTTGCCCCGCTTGACCGAATGGTTGGAAGCCATCGGTACAAAGACCTAATCTGACATTCCTTATATCTTCAGCGAAATCAGGATGATTGTCATTGAAATGCTTCCAAGCTTTTGAATCTGATGGATGCCGCATTTCATCCTCTTTAGATTCATGTACGGCATGCCATCTCATATCAGCAGTTGTAGCCTTAGATCTGTATAATCTCTGCAGGCGTGGGGTAAGAGGAAAGTAATGCATCCTCTTGTAAGGCACACTTTTCTTCCTACTTGTACTGGCTCCCCCTTCGCTATTTTTGTACCTCGATTGCCCATAAATATTACACCATCTCAGCTCTGAGTCTTCACCCCAATATCATACAATTGTTCAAGCAACAATCGATCTTATTAACTGGGAGCCTAAGCCGACGCAACAACTTCTTCATTGAGTAAAAACTGTCTGCTGCAACATTATCATTTGGCAAAATTTCTTTGATTAATCCAGCTACATAATTGAACGCCTTTTCTGATAATCGATGTTCTGCCTTAATATTCAACAACCGAGCAGCCGTAAACAACTGGGAATGACCCTCACAACCAGGATACAATTCTTGATTTGCAGCACGCAATATATCATAAAATTGATGTGCATCTAGATTTGGTTCCTCCATAAATGCATTCTGATTGAATTCATTATCCGATGCATTCATCACCATTTCTTCAAATTTGTTTAAATTCACAAATAGTTCATCTTTGGGAATTGACACTTGTTGGCTTGTAACAGCTATCGGAATTTCCTCAGTTCACCATGACAGTACCAAACATCGTAATCAGGAACAAACCCCTTTTTACACAAATGCACCTTAACAGTTTCAACATCCCTATAGGCTTTATTCTAACACCTATGGAAGTTGCATGGGCACCTAATCCTAGGCCCATCTATCCATTCAGGTTGGCTACATACAAATGCGATAAATTCTTCCAATCCATTCAGAAAATCTGGATTAAGCAAGCCATCTTTTATCCTTGCATACATCCACGAGCGAGCCCCGCTCATTTTTGACCGATTTATACAATTTCTGGTAAACTAATAAAGGAAACCACAATATAAAACTATATTAGCATTAGTACATATATAACTAAATATTTTTTTTACTCAACTAATGCTAGGGATTGGGTTCGGGCCGGGCCGCAATGCGGTCCGTTCAATCATCAGACTTCACAAGCAATCAAGTGTCCTAAATTAATTCCACCTTCACTCCATGTCTAAAAGGTGAGGCCCTATCCCATTCAAGAATATTTTTTGTGATATGTTATTCTGTTATTAATTATCATCGATGGTTTACGTTGAAATTTCAGCAGTATTTCCCCATATGTTCTCTAAATGTGTGGTATATATGCCACACTAGGAGAACGATGAGCAAATACAAACCGTAATCTCAACCAACGATGATTAATAGCATACTAACATATCACAAAAAATATTCTCAAACTTTCCACCAGGACAATTTGAGAATTTGCAAGACTAAGTCTTATAAATTCTCAAACGGTCTAAAGGTTATAGTACTGTGATTTTTTTTTGGTGGCCTGGCCACCATGGCCAGGCCACAGCCGACCATGGCCGCGGGCGTGGCCGGAGAAGAAGGGGGTTTTCCCTAACCCCCCTTTTAAAATTTTTTTTTGTGGGCCTGGCCACCGTGGCCAGGCCACGGCCATCGGAGAAGATGGCCACGGCCGTGGCCGTGGCCGGCAACGAAGGGGGGGAGGTGGGGAAAACCTCCCCTGTTAATTTTTTTTGGTGGCCTGGCCACCGTGGCCAGGCCACGGCCGGCCACGGCAGCGGCCGTGGCCGGAGAAGACGGCCACGGCCGTAGCCGTGGCCGGCAATGAAGGGGGGTGGGGAAAACCCCCCCTGTTAATTTTTTTTGGTGGCCTGGCCACTGTGGCCAGGCCACGGCAGCGGCCGTGGCCGGAGAAGACGGCCACGGCCGTGGCCGTGGCCGGCAACGAAGGTGGGGTGGGAAAAACCCTCCTGTTATTTTTTTTGGTGGCCTGGCCACCGTGGCCAGGCCATGGCCGGCCACGGCCGCTGCCGTGGCCGGAGAGGACGGCCACGACCGTGGCCGTGGCCGGCAACGAAGGGGGGTGGGGAAAACCCCCCTGTTAATTTTTTTTTGTGGCCTGGCCACCGTGGCCAGGCCATGGATGGCCACGGCAGCGGTCGTGGCCGGAGAAGACGGCCACAGCCATGGCCGTGGCCGGCAACGAAGGGGGGGTGGGGAAAACCCCCCCCTCCTGTTAATTTTTTTTTTGGCCTGGCCACCGTGGCTAGGCCACGGCCGGCCACGGCAGCGGCCGTGGCTGGAGAAGACGGCCACGGCAGCGATTGTGGCCGGCAATGATTGTTTTTTTTTTTAAATGAGGGGGAGGGGGGGCTTACCTCGATAGGGAGGGGACACCGCCGGAGTGGGGGGAGCTGCCACCGGTGGTTCGTAGCGCCGAGGGAGAGGGCGGGGGGAGCCAGAGGAGGGGACGACGGCGAAGAAGAGGAAGAAGAAGAGAAGCGGGCAGCGGGGGGGGGGGGGCGGCCCGACCCAGCTTATATAGTAGTGATTAGCGACGCAAATTTGCATCGCTAATCACTCGCTATTTTTTTTAAAATTTATTAGTGATTAGCGACGCAACAACGCGTCGCTAATCCATCACTAATTTGGCCTTTTTTATTATTTTATGCAAAACTTAGCGACGCAACTAATTGCATCGCTAATTTGGCACCAATGTCTGGCGGGAAAATTATTTTTATTTTCTAAGAAAATATGTCGCTAATGCGTCGCAATATTTTTATCTGATAATTATATTTGATAAAAATTATATTTTTTGAAATAATTGCGATGTATATATTGCGTCGCAATTTTTTTTAAAATTTTTTATTACATTTATTTTTCTAAAAAAATATTGCGACGCAATATATGCGTCACAATATTAAAACTTATTTTCTTTAGAAAAATTATTTTTATTTTCTAGGAAATTGCGTCGCTAATGCATCGTAATATATTTTTAATAATTATAACTGAAAAAAATTATATTTTCTGAAATAATTGCGACGCATATATTGCATCGCAATGTTTTATTTTTAAATTTTTTTACAACATTTATTTCTCTAAAAATCATTGCGACGTAATATATGCGTCGCAATATTAAAACTTGTTTTCTCTGAGAAATTATTTTTATTTTCTCAGAAATTGCATCGCTAATGCGTCGTAATATTTTTTTAATAATTATAACTGATAAAAATTATATTTTCTAAAAATAATTGCGACGCATATATTGCATCACAATATTTTATTTTTATATTTTTTTACAATAATTATTTTTCTAAAAAACATTGCGATGCAATATATGCGTCGCAATATTAAAACTTGTTTTCTCTAGGATCGGTCCGACTATTGCGATCGATCCAAACCCTGATCCCGATCGGCCACGACCGATCTTGGACCGTTGCGATCGGTTCGATCGCCGATGATCCGACGATTGCGATCGATCCAAGCCCTGATCCCGATTGGCCATGACCGATCTCGGACCATTGCGATCGTCCGATCGCCAACGATCCGATGGTTGCGATCAATCCAAGCCCTGATCCCGATCGACCACGACCGATCTCGGACCATGGCGATCGGTCCGATCGCCGACGATCCGATGGTTGTGATCGATCCAAGCCCTGATTCCGATCGGCCACGATCGATCTCGGACCATTGCGATCGGTCCAATCGGCGATGATCCGACTATTGCGATCGATCCAAGCCCTGATCCTGATCGGCCATGACCAATATCGGACCGTTGCGATCGGTCCAATCGGCGATGATCCGACGGTTGCGATCGATTCAAGCCCTTATCCCGATCGACTATGATCGATCTCGGATCATTGCGATCGGTCCGATCGACGACGATCCGATGGTTGCGATCGATCTAAGCCCTGATCCCGATCAGCCATGATCGATCTGAGACCGTTGCGATCGATCCGATCGCCGATGATCCGACGGTCGCGATCGATCCAAGCCTTGATTCCGATCGGCCACGATCGATCTCGGATCATTGCGATCGATCCTATTGGCAACGATCTGACGATTGCGATCGATCCAAGCCCTGATCCCGATCGGCCACGTCCGATCTCAGACCGTTGCGATCGGTCCTATTGGCGACGATTTGACGATTGCGATCGATCTAAGCCCTGATCCCTATCGGCCACGTCCGATCTCGGACTGTTGTGATCGGTTCGATCGCCGACGATCCGACGATTGTGATCGATCAAAGCCATGATCGATCCCGGTCGACGATGAACGATCTCGGACTGTCGCGATCGATCCAATCGACAATGATCCGACGGTTGCGATCGATCGAAGCCATTATCGATCCCGGTTGGCGATGACCGATCCGACGCATGTACAAAAATTAATTTTTTTAAAACAATTGTGACGGAGTTCGTTGCATCGCAATGTTTTATTTTTAATTTTTTTATCTTTTAATTATATTTTTATAAAATTTAATTTTTAAAAAATATTGCGATGTAATACTTGCGTCGCTAAATTAATAAAAATTATTTTTATTAATTACTATTTTATTACGTCGCTATTTAACATAATTAATTTTTTTAAAAACATTGCGACGCACTCAGTTGCGTCGCAATATTTTTATTTCATAATTTTTTTAATATTTTTTATAAAATTTAAGTTTTTAAAAAACATTGCGACGCAATACTTGTATCGGTAAATTAAAAATTATTTTTATTAATTTACTATTTTATTGTGTCGCTATTGCGTCGCTATTTAACATAATTAAGTTTTTTAAAAATATTACGACATATTGAGTTGCATCGTAATATTTTTATTTCATAATTATATTTTATAAATATTAATTTTATTTAAAATTATTGCGATGCAATTAGTGCGTCGCTAAATAAAAAATATTTTTTCTAATTTTTTGGTTTATTGCGTCGCTAATGCGTCGCTATTTAACATAATTAATTTTTTTAAAAACATTGCAACGCACTGAGTTGCATCGCAATATTTTATATTTCATAATTCTATTTTATAAAAAATAAATTTAAAAATATTGCGACACATTACTTGCGTCGCTAAATTAAATTTTTTTTTTGATTTTCTGGTTTATTGAGTCGCTAATGCGTTGCTAATTGCGCCGCAATGTTTTGTTGTCGCGGAGGCGTCGCAATGTGGTCGCAATTTAGCGACGCAACGATGCGTCGCTAAATTTACGTTGCTATTTCAGTATTTTCTTGTAGTGTAAATTTGTTAGGATAATTTGTTATCAACTTGATATGATTGAATGGTTAGGTGGTTGAAATAAAATTTCTCTTTTTATGGAATTACAACCTCCTTTTCATGTATAAAAAGAGAGAGACATTCCTTTCGAAAGACATGCCTAACTTCTCCCTTCTCTCTCGATGCCTAACGCCCACTTTCTCTCTCTAGAATGTTCCTCTCTCTCTTGATTGATAAAGATTTGATTTTGATTAAGAATTTTTTTTTGATTTGAAAAATCAATTGAAGAAGAAAAGAGGCGCTAGCATCTCTTGCAAGAAGGTTATCATTCAATCTTGGAAGGACATCATCCAAAGATCTTAGCGTGGAGCACCATTAGAGGCCGAACGCATGGATGGCTAGTGGTAAATCGTTTACCGACTTCATCAGGTTTCATCCTCGATAAAGAACACAGGTATGATCTATTATTTAATCATGTATTATTTCTTGTTAAGTAAATCTGTTTCCTAAGGATTTTGGGCTTGGAGAATTAAATTTGTATTTATTTTTATCTTCCGCTACGTGATATATGAATTTAATTTATATAAAATATACGTAATTTTTATCATGTGATATTTTTAAAACTATAGGTATTAAACTATAATAGTTGAAAGTTTGAGGACCAAAATGAATGGTTGAGATTATGGTTATAAATTGCTACAAAATGAGTCCACCCTCAAAAGCCTTCTTAGCTGAATAGAGAAGAGATTTATATAATGCGCGCAGGTCCCACTGCCCATCTATCAAGTATGCTATTTTGAGAAAAACAAACTGACCCAATTTTTTAAAAAATATAAAATGATTTTTTTCCCCTGCAGAACCTTCAAACAAAAGACAAAAAATCTTACATTGTGGTCCGGCACTCTTATTTTAATCATCATGAGTGGGAATAACCCTAGGCAGTCAATTTCGTCGAGCGGTAAAGTAGTTAATTAATGTCTTTCAGGAGGGATCTGTAAACGCCGCATTTTTTGAGGCTTAAGTACTAGTTTAGATCCAAATCCTCTACAATCACCGGATTAGCAGTAGGCGATGACTAACTTTATAAGCACTCAAATTTTTCTTGCCCCCTTTTTCTTTGGGGCAAAATGGTGGTAGCTCCACCACTGGTTTTGCCGTAGAAATATAAAGCGAAACAAATCACGAAAAACTATCACAGCTGATTGAACTGGTAAATATAAAGTAATATGGATGGTGTTGCCATAGAAATTCATTTTTTAACTCAAAAGTGGCTCACCTTCGGATCTGAATATCGATTTTATGTTTGGACGAACCTGCTAGATAATCCTCGTGCAGAGAACATTGAAGGTGATCTTTACGAAAGACCCTTCGATGTCCAAGTCAGTGAAGATTCATTGCAAATAGATATGAGAAGAAGGCTCTTGCAAAAGAGTCCCTTAAGAATGGCCTCTCAAGACCTCTAAATGTTGCTTGAGCTTCAATGGGTTTTTCAGTGAGAGAGTGAGCGTACCTAAAAAAGTTTTTGGGAAATATATTTATAGACTATCTGAATATTAGCAGGTTGCTCATCTGACTTCTCGAACGTGTCTTGAGAAGTGAAAAATCGAAATGACTTGACTCTGATTCGAATTAGGTTTATTACGAGGCTGGTATAATTTGAATCCTATTTGTTAGAGGATCAACGGTTAGGAAAGCTGGTGGGTGCTTTGAGATTCGGCTATTTATAGACTCTAGACTACATTTGGCATCATTGGTTATATTTCCCTCTTAGGACGGTTGGAGACCCACATGGCTAGATTCTTTCCAGATAATCATGGATTTAAACTTTTGTTAATTTTTTACACTTGGCACTTTAAGGAAACCACTTTGGAAATCAGATGATCGGAGCCGTTCATCGTGTAAAAAATTCATCGTGATGATAGGTAGCAAGCGCGCTTGGGCTAGATGTGGAGGTAGTTCGGTCCCGCAAAGGTTCAAGGATACCTCGGTTCTGCCGAGAAATAAATGCGAATTGGTCTAGCCGAAGCATAGGAATAGCTCAGTCTGGCCGAAGCATAGGAATAGCTCGGTTTGGTTGAAGCATAAGGTATAAGGGTAGCTCGGTACAGCCGAGGTATGAGGGTACCTCGATCCTGCCGAGGTATAAAAATAGTTCGGAATCATCGAAAATCGGACCTACCGAGGTATGACAATTTTGTCTTTTTCTGCATGTGATATCTGGCAGGCAAAAATCGAAAATGATCCTAACCTTTTATATCAAATGCACAGATATTAATGCGATGACGATTTTATCCTGTATCACATGCCCCCCACTCCCTAGTTCGAAGCGTAGGTTCGGATATAGGGAGTAGAGTTCTAGGTGGCTTTATTTGGATAGCAGGATTTGAATTCGATGAGGTGCGCAATGATGGTTTCATAAATGCCACATCGCCGCCTCACTATTTTTCTCGATGGGTGAAATGGAGCCCTTCGTTTCTTGCAAACGATGATTGGGAAGGCAATACGCTGCAAATCCCTGCGCTTATGGTATTCGTGCTGGCAGCCTGGGCGCTTGGGAATCCTCCCTGATAATATCCTGCCCTTATGCCAGGGCAGTTTAAAAAGGGGCCAGGTTGCATTATCTCTTGCCATACTATTTCTTTGTTTCTTCTCCAAAGATTCATCTCTCAAAACTCCTATGATCCTGTTTGAAGCTTGTCCCTCCCAACTAAATCTTGACGTCCGGGCTGATTCTCGGCATATCTGAAGCAAACCAAGTGAAGATGTCAGCATTGCCTCAAAGAAAATCAACTAAATCTTGACGACTTTTCTCTTTCAATTGTGATTCGATCTTTATGGTTCGGTCTGATAGAGCTTCATTAAGCGGCACCTCTTCGAGTTCTTCGACTGGTTTCCCCTGTTGTTTGGCGAAATCCTTCCAAGCATCTAGCTCGTCAACCTCGAGTCTTCTAGACTAAAGATCGGCGATAAAGCAATACCGAGCCACAACTTGGTTTTCTCAAACTATTCCTATCCCCCACTCTGTAGGGAACTTCATTGCGAGATGGGGGATGGATATGATAGCTTTAAGGAACATCTGTCTGGGCCTGCCAAGAATTGCATTGTAGGGCAACCGAAGCTTAGTTACTAGAAAGTCTATATGAACATCGACCACACTGGGCCAAGTGCCTGCTCAAATCACCAAAGTAATAACTCATTCAGGAGTAATTGCATCGCCAGTGAACCCTACCAAAGTAGAGTCTATGGTTCGAAGATCCTCCATCTGTAATTTCATCCTCACAAAAGCATCAAAGTGCAAAATATTAATAGAACTTTCACTATCAAATAGAATATGGTGTACATCATAATCGTTTATGTTAAGAGATACAACCAAAGCATCATCGTGTGGATACTATATCTCTCGAAGGTTCTCATCAGAAAAGGAGAGCTCATCAGTCCGAAGCTTCTTTGATGGGTTTTCTTCTTTACCTATCTGAGCCGATGAGGAGCCAATCATCACAACCATATTGACGTTGCCCACAACCGAAGGATTCGAAGGTGGTAGGTAGGGCTCGGGCTGACGGTCTTTTCTATTGTTTGGCTTGGGGGCTCTTCTGAACCGGTCCAACCTTCCTTGATGGATAAGTTGTTCGATCTCATTCCGAAGATGCTAGTACTCTTCAGTGTCATGCCCATGATCCCGATGAAATTGGCAATACTTTGTCATATCTCTTTGGGCCATATTTTCTCGAAGAGGTGGCGGCCGAGGGATTTGACGCTCAATCTCTATCAGGATCTGTGCCCTTGGTATAGTGAGCGGAGTGTACTGATTAAACCTCTGGCTGGGCTCCGAGTGTGATCTCTAGGTGGCTGCAGAGGAGCTCTTTGGTAACGGGATGGACTTGCTTGGCGAGAAGGTTGGCTCTTCTCCGAGCCTTTAATCTCCTTTCTCTTTGATTATTTGGCTCGAGCTAACCTTCGGGACTCTTTGACTCTGCCATATTTATCATCCAAAGCCATCATGTTGGAGAGGCTCTTCGGATAGTTGACCTTCAGGGCTAAATAGAAGTCATCCTCCTTGGATAACCTGCCTGCCATGGTGAACATGGCTACCTCATGATTGAGGTGGTCCACCTCTAACATAGCCATGTTAAAATGACCTAAATAATTCTTCAAAAACTCCCCCTCTCGTTGTTTGACCTTAGAGAGGGAGTCGAATCTTCTTCGGTGGCAGCGGCTACTGACGAACTGACTGATGAATAGGCAGCTCAGTTTGTCGAAGGAACCGATAAAACTCGGCTTCAAGCTGTTAAACCAAGTTCTAGCTGACCCCCTAAGAGTGGAGAGGAAGGCTCAACATAAGATCACATCTGATGCTCCGTAAAACATCATGATAGATCGAAAGCTACTCAGATGGTCATCAGGATCAGTGAATCCATGGTACAGCTCAATGGTAGAAAGTTTTATATGAGGAAGAATCACTTCTCGCATGATCTCCTCGAAGGAGATACCTTGTTTTTCCTTTGACTAGAGTTGAGGGGCTTGCTTGATGACATCCAGCTCTTGGCACCACTCTCGGCGCATCTCCCGAAGTTGTCGCTTGACTCCTTCATCTTGGGTGATAGGAGAGTCCGATCGAGGAGAGCATGATCGCGGCACTGAATCATGGTGGAAGAGCACCGGAGAGAGAGATCAAGCTCGCCGAGATCTAGGCGGGCTTTTTTTTCCAATCCTCTGCGGTGCCGGTTTAGGCCCTCTTCGATTGGGCTATTGAGGATGGCTCGCAACCTCAAGTGGGTTGGAAGAAGAAATCGCCGATGGAGCAGGGATGATAGCTCCATCAGAAAGTTGTGGAGCAGGGATGGCTGGATGTGGAACTCTATGGAACTCTTGTACTAACTGAGCTAGAGCTTGAACTTGTTGGACCAGCATGACAAACTAGTCCTGGATTACTACGATCATCGGTGGCAAGGGAGTCTCGGTCGATGGTGGCTGCGAAGGTGCCAGGTTGCTTGTGGGATCAGGCCTCTAGGAGATGGTATGATCCTACGCATCCAAAATTGTCTTCCTTCGATTGACCAATGGAGGGGTGTTCTTTCGATATTAAGCCTTGTCTCCTTGATCATAAGTTTATGGGACTTGAGGCCCTTCCTTTAGTGCCAATCTGTTGTCGTAGAAATCTATTTTTTAACTCGGGCATGGCCCACCTTCGGATTTGGGTCTCAACCTTCCGCTTGGACGGACCTGCAAGATAGTCCTACGCAACAAATATTGGGGGTGGCTCCTGTGGAAGATCCTCCAACGTTCAAGTCAGTGGAGATTCACAGTAAACATATATGAGGATAAGGCTCTTGCAGAAGAGTCCCTTAAGAATGGTCTCTCGAGAGCTCTAAATGTTGCTTGAGCTTCAATGGATTTTTCAGTGAGAGAGTGAGCGTACCTGAAAATATTTTTGAAAAAGATATTTGTAGACTGTCTAAATATTGGCGAGTTGCTCATCTGACTTCTCGAACGTGTCTTGAAAAGTAAAAAATCAAAATGATTTGAATCTAATTTGAATCAGGTTTGTTACGCGACCGATGTAATTCGAATCCTATTCGTTAGAAAATCAACGGTTAGGATAGCTGGTGGATGCTTTGAGATTCAGCTATTTATAGACTCTAGACTACATTTGGCATCATTGGTTTTATTTTTCTCTTAGGACGGTTGGGGACCCACGTGACTGGAATCTTGCCAGATAATCATGGATTTGAACTTTCGTTAATTTTTCACACTTGTCGCTTTGAGGAAACCACTTTGGAATCAGGTGATCGGAGCCGTTCATCGTGTGAAGGATTCATCGTGATGATAGGTAGCAAGCGCGCTTGGGCTAGATGTGGAGGTAGATCGGTCCCATAAAGGTTCAAGGATACCTCGATTTTGCTGAGAAATAAATGCGACTCAGCCTAGCTGAAGCATAGGAATAGCTCGGTCTGGCCGAAGCATTGAAATAGCTTGGTCTTGCCGAGGTATAAAGGTATTTCGGTCCGATCAAGGTATGAGGGTACCGTAGTCCTGCCGATGTATAAAAATAGTTCAGAATCGTCGAAGCTCATATCTATCAAGATATGACAATTTTATCTTTTTCTGCACGTGATATCTGACGGACAAAAATTAAAAATGATCCTCACCTTTTCTGCCATATGCATGAATATTAATGCAATAACGATTTTATCCGATATCAGATGGAACTACAAGAAAGAATTAGAAAAAAATTGAAAATGATAAAGGATCCAATACTTAGTCAGAATTAATTATAATTTAGAAAACTTGTCCCTGAATTTAAGGGTGGCTACTCATTACCTTGAGGAACTAATTAAATTCATGAGTAGTAGGAGACAGGTTTCATGCTCCTGTTCCCCATTAAAACAAACATATAAGTGGAAGCAGGTGGAAAGTATAAAAGAATGACATGGTGCTGTCAATATCTTAGCCACCGATAACTCTTAATTAGTATAGTTACTAGCTCACCTTGCTGCATTATGGTACATGAGGGTGATGCATCTCTCTCTCTCTCTCGTGGGAAATTTATCATATTTATCTCAAGCTTTTGTTTTCTACCAGAATTTTCCCATATCAAAATATAAACCTCTCTTTGATGTGAAGCAAAAGAAAATCATATATTCCAATGCTGTAGCTTAAATTGCAGCCCACAACATCTAAACTGTAGAGTGGAACTTTGCAGTGTTTTACTAAAAAATTTAGAACTACTCGAAGGAGGCTCAGCTTTAATTGAACAATGCTACTATGGGTATTAGAATGCTTGATTCAATCACATCAGTTTGCTAAGGTATATCATACGCTTGAGGGGACTGTTGATTTTTGTGTGCCTCTGCGTGAGTGCGTGAGAGAGAGAGAGAGAGAGCGAGAGAGAGATCGGGAAGACCAAGGCAAAAGGGAAATCATGGCTGCTTCAGGAGCCAAGCAAACATGCAAGATCCTAAGAAGTGAGGCTTCCTAAAGGGAATGATTTCTTGAAAGGGGGACAAGGTGGCAACCTAAATCCACCTAAATTTTAGTTTAGAAGTCCAATGGTTTTGTTTGAGGGGACAAGAGGAAGAATTCAAGGTGGTGGGAATGGAATGGTGCAGTTCCGTAGACCATATCCAGGGAATGGGTGCAGAAATCAAGAACAGCTCCCACCTTGGAAGCACAAAGACAAGAAGAACATGTTGGAAATACCGGTTATCCATTTGCGGAAAAGGCGGCCAACATATGCGTTGATTGATCTTATAAATCCCATCTGCGGTACTATTATATTATACAGTTGGACTTTAAGTAGTGGCTAATTGGAAAGCAGGCATAATTAATACAATAAAAAAATAGCATAAACCACCAACAAGAAGGATAGTGATATGGCAAAGCACCACCACAAGCAGCATTGGAGGCCCAAAGCCAAAGGCCACACAAATAACCACAAGACTGTGTGATCCCATTCATGGCGTGTAACAATTTGGAATATTAAATACGGCAATATATTACAAGGAAAAATATGTGTATGGAATAAAAAGAAATTGCGGGAAGCAAAAGGGGTACGCTAAACAAAAAGAACAAGTAGACTGGTGAGACTTAAAGATTCTTCTTTCTTCACTACTTCCAAAATTTCTCCATTGACATCAAGTAAAGCTGAACAACCATGGCTAGGGTTTGGAGCAAAGACCTCACCATTACTATATCAACCTATCAATGTGCTTATATATTGCGGTCCATCTTTTCTACTTGGGGGTTTGTTTTCCATCTGAAAATCCCACTTGATTCAAAGAAGGAAAACTCAACAAAGAAAATAAAACATGGGTGAAGGAGACATATGGACAGCTACTAAATTGAACAGATCAACTAGGGTTATTCCAGGATTTGCTGCATTTAGTGCCAAGAAGAGACTGAGAAGAGGGGCTTATGCTGCCAACCTAGAAACAAGGAGTTCTTTGACATCTGAAGCTGGTAACCTTCTGAAGGGTAGTGCAGCCGGAGCAGCAGTTTAGCCTGCGACAGTGCGAACGGGCTCAGTGGGAGGCTTGAGAACCCCCTCTCCCTCATCAGTCCCTCCCACCACTCGAACCGCTCGTGCCGCTCCCTCCTTCCCTCTCCCTCCCTGCCCAATATGTCCTCAATCTCCCTCCCAAGCCACCCTTGCTCCACCTCCAGCCGCTCCCGGCTCTTGGGTGGCAGCGTCGCTTCCAAAGACTCGAAAACCGCCGTGTAGTGATCCAATGCCTCCATGAATCTTTGCAAGAACACTGGCGAGTTGTGGTTTGCCTCCCTCTCAGCAACTGTCACCACCGCTGGGTTCATCGCCTTAACCGCATGGAGGAAAGCCGCAAGCTTGCACGTAGGATCACCGCTTCTGTTCCTCAGAAGCTTGTGCAAGAACAGCACGCAATTCACAGCCAAGGTCTCGCCCGGGTGCAGTTGGACAGAACTAAAACCAGTACTAGTCTCAAGATGGGTGGTAGGGAAGTAAAGGGGGTGAAATTGGAATCCAAGGCCTAAAGAGTTGGCGAAGGCCTTAAGGCGGTCACCGGTTCGGTGGAGGACATCAAGGTCGGAGCCGGTACCGGTGATGCGGATGGATGGCAGGTTGGAGGGTTCAGAGCGCTCAGCGATGGCCTGCAAGAGAGGAGGCCATTGCACGCCGTGTGAGGTGTCGAAGTCGAGGATGTGGATGGATTGGCGGCCGACGGTGGCCTCGAGAATGGCTTGGTTGGCAGTTAGGTGAGCAAAGCGGAGGAAGGGGGTGACTTTGTTCAGGGAGAGGTAGGAAGACTGGAGGGCGTCCCCATCGGATGAGAATGATGAGGGGGAGATGAGATGGGCGAGGTGGTCGATGCGGAGCGAGAGGGCGCGAGTGAATTGGTGGACGAGGCGGTCGGTGGAGTCGCCCTGCGGAGAGGAGGTGGTGGAGAGGAGGGAGATGATGCGGCGGGCAGCGGAGTAGTCGGCGCGGTGGATGAGCTCGGCGCAGGTGATGAGTAATTGGCAGGACTGAGTTGATGGGGCGATCAGCCCATGTGGTAAGCTTTGGTGGTTGGGGTGGTGGTGGTGTGTGCCTCCTCCTGTATGTGAGTTCAATGAGGTGAGCATTTCAAGTAGTAGGGAGATCGAGGAGGTTAAGCTGAGGGAGGGAGTGGAACTATGGCTCATTGAGAAGGCAAATATAACATGGGGACGAGATGGATTTAAGAGAGAACAGGGGGTTTGCAGTCCTTTGCACTAATTGAACATCTAAGAATGCGGCTGCTGCTTTGACAGGGAATGATCAGCCTGAGACAGGGATAGGAAACGGTTGTAGTGGTAGAAGTATGTGGCCACTTTGATATCTATGCAGAAAAATCATTCACAAGGCCCCTTTCTCTCTCCTCCATGGAATTCTAGAGAGAGAGAGAGAGAGAGAGAGAGAGAGAGAGAGGATCAGAAAAGAGGGTTAATGCCTTCTATTGTCCTTTTCTGGATATTTTTGCTTTTGGACTTTGATGCCCTGATGTGTAAACTGATTTGATATTTAGATTAGTAGCAGGTAAATGGAAGGAATCTAAAACGTTCCATAAAATTGAGTGGTGATATGGTAGAAGCAGTAAAGTTAGAACGCCAGGTTAGGAAAGAGAGAACAAAGACGAGAGAGAACAAATAGATCACCATACAAACAGTGATATTGGAAGAGATAAGTGCAAGAATAGTGTTGATAATGACAGTAGGACAAAGACAAAGAGAAGCAAAAGATGCTTCTAATCTGCTACTAAAAGGAGGAGATCAGGAGATCAAATCTACTGCAGCAGTTTGGAGAATTTCTTTTCCAGTACCTTTTTTCTACTCTTCCTTTTTAACCCTCTTCATCTAACGTGCCAAGCCTTGGCAGGTGAAGAGAGACTATTCATGCCTCCCAACTCCGACCATTTTTTGTTTTGTCACCATGTAGGAACTTGATTGATGGATTCCAGATAACATCCTTGCAGTCTCTTCTCTTGTTATCAGCATAAGATAAACTGTTACAACTGGCAAGTCATCCTCATCCCCTCTCTCTGTTGAAGACTAAAGTCCCAAGGGATGGGCACAGGAAACAATCAAGTCTTGATCACTGCTTACTCCATTGTTCACTCACATCAATGTGAAAGCGAGACATATTTGTCCATCACAACAGCCAGCAGATGGAATATTGTAGGCCGAAGAGGGTTATTCTCAGACCCACCTCCCAGTGAGAAGAAATATCATCAACAGGAACAGATCACTACCATCACTACCTGAAGTCCCTGCTATCAGTCATTAAGATCCCTTGCTTGCTGCTCTGAATTATCTTTTCCCTCTCTACCGAACAGATGATAGAAGAGAAGAGATCAAGATGCCCCTCTGTTACCTCTATGAGAGGATGGGGTCCTCAAACTCTCTCTTGCTTCTTGTTCCTATCTTAAAGAAGTGGGAAAAGATCTTACTTTCACCTGAGGAAAGAAACCTCAGAATCACAAAACTGACGAAGAATCTGCCCTTTCTACCTTCTTTCTGAACAGCATCACGAAAGGACCAAATGGACCTTAATGGAGCAAATAGCACTGATGCAAGCGGCATAAACGAGAAAAAAATATAGTGAGAGAAAATAACTAAATAGAAGAGTTGACATAAGAAATAAAAGCTGATCTTTTTGGTTAATTCACCTCAATCAAGTTGGATTTACTGATCACTTGACATGCACGTAAGAAGAGAATCTTCTGCCATCTGTTGCGTCTCCTGGCCTTCACTCCAACACTACTTGCAGCGCCAAGACTTTTTCACCTTCTCTCACCAGTCACCACCCAATCTTTTTGTCAGCTCACTCCAATTCCCGCCCAAGGAAAATCTTATATCAGAAAGGAAAGAGGCCATGCTAAAACGAATAACTGCATGGGAGAGTTTTCGAGGAAAGAATTTATTGAGTAAAGTTTAAGGCAGGAAAAGGAAAGAGAGTCGTGAACATGGTGGGGCCAAGAGGTTATATTTTATTCAAAGCGGAGGGAACTTTGGCCATGGAAGAAGACATTGAGGCATGTACAATATGAAGAGAGCCCACACATTATTATTCTGTTCTCTTTATTTCTAACACCCCAATGAATGAACCTCCTCCAAGCTGCAACCCACTCATGAGAACAAGGCTGTTTTAGCATGCTGGACCAGTACTTCATGTCAGGCTCCACATTTCATAAAGTAATTGTTTTTATAATGGATGAGAAAAGTTGACAAAAGTTAGAAAAAGGAATTATTATTACAAGGGAAGAGGACAAAGATGGATTTCTAAAAGGATTAGAAAGAAGCTTTTCAGATCTTTGAAACCCACATGTACCTGCAACGTCTGGCTCAATTAAAAATTTAAATATAAATTAATTAGTAAGAGATGAAATAAATCTACCAGTATAATTAATTGACATGCAGATAAAAGGAATATACTATTATGACATTCTAAGTTCATTTGCTTACATAATTAAAAATTTATTTTAAGCTTATTTGTTAGTTCAATAAAAATTCAAATGTAAATTAATTAATAACAAGTAAATTAAGTTGTAAGCTTTTTAATTTTTTTTTAAAATTATTTTAAGATATTACAATCATTTCTCTTATCAAGTGACATTCTCGTTGCATTTCATAAATTATTTAAATTTACTTCAAGTTAGATCATTGGTGCTGCAAGATGGCTTCACATCATAACAGAACTCTCTTATTGTTCCATGAGTAGTCTTTTTCTTATACCCATCAATTTTATATAATTAGCTTGGCTCCAATACCATTTATAATATTTCAAATCCACCTAATATTTTAATTAATTGCTAATGATTAAAATTATATAATCTTAAAAACTTGAATGCAAGTTAATTGGTAGCAAATAAATTTGAGTTACAAGCTCTTCATCTTTTTTTATTAGATATAATATTATTTTTAAGATATTACAATGCACAATTAAAACAAAGGAAACATTCATTTTCTTTGAATTTACATCAGTTTCCATATGATAAACTGGCACCCAGATTCGTGAATGATACATGAGAAAACTAGGTAAGTATTATATCTCACAAAGGGGTGAAAAATCTTTAGCAGTAATTTCTCAGCTACAAATGGCCTTTTAGTTCCTTTTCATCTTTATATTATAATATCAAGCTAAAAGTGGAACCTAGTGAATGCATGGACACGAATTATGTTACGAGACTATAAAACAAATATTCAACCTATCCAATTGGTTGTCAAGATATGCCACTCACAATATAAAAAGATATCTTTGATGCTCTGAAGATATGGGAACAAAAAGGCATATCACAATCTTTTCAAACATAATATGCTTTAGGAAGTTTAGTGGAATATAAACGGTGGAATCCTAACTAAATAATATGATATTTAGGTTTCTTTTAAAAAGTAAATATACGGTATGATATCTCCTGGAAAAGGCATATGCACTCTTTTTAGTTTCCTATCTACTCTTAAAGGGCTAATAATAATTTCCAGTGTTTCTTACTCGTAATCATGTACAATTGATGGGCTCGGTTAGGTTAATTTTTAGGCGTAGGTCCTCTGTGATAGAAGTTTTATAACACGGATTGCTTTATATGTTTAGGTGGTTCTCATGCATCTTATTTCAGACATGAATGGTTCTGGTATATTTAAAAAATAAAGAACTTATTAGGTGCTATACAGGTATATATAGGTGTTGGATGAGGCAGTCATCCATGTCTGAGGTCGAACGTGGCGGCTATCCAAACATGTACAGTGTTTTGCAAAATAAGGTTTGTAGCAGAAAAGGTTTTGCTCCTAAACTTGTACCATCTATTGTCCAATCATGCTAAATCTGTGTAACAATTGGTTTACCTTAAAAAAAAAAAGTAAACTTTAAATATGAGCTTCTATAGCTTAAAATTTTATTTATTATTATTATTATTGTTATTGTGAGGAGGCTTCCTTAAGTTTATAAAAAAAATTAACATTTTATATTTAAATAAAATTAAAAATTATTTGCTGAGAAAACACACATGATCTGCCAAGGAGAGCACACTATAGCTGTGATTCACTCTTCTTTGCTTTTTACCATGCTGTTTCTTTCCTCCTCTTTTGTCTTTTATCCCTTTGGACTATGTTCCTGACAACTTCCCTCTTGCCGTGTTAAGAATTTGTTGAGCAAACTTTGCATAATATATAAATTTATTGAAGTCAACACATAGACAAGTACAAACCTGCTAAAAGGTGCACAAAGTTTTCATTGGCTGACATTTTAGATGAATAGAACCTACTCCGGCAATAAGGGATTGTTTTTTAGGGAGAAATTTTGGAGAGGCATTCTGGATTTGCTCAGTGTTGTATATATATATATATATATATATATATATGAGCCTACCTTATGCCCTCATCTGTTGAGGGTGTTTGAGTGGCAGTGTTTTGGTCCAATATTATGATATAGAAGAATAACAAGCCAGGGCTAAAGGTTCTTAGAGATTGCGGGTGATGGAGCTATTATAACCTCTAATAAATTGGAATCTATAACAAAAGGAAGGGAAAAAAGGTGGAATACTATGGTCCCCATGTTCTATTTATGAATAAAGTTTGAGATTTCACACGGTTGGAAATGGGAGCAGATAGGGCACCCGTTAGGGGTGTGCATGGTTGAGTGATCAGACTGATTGAAAAAACTCATTTGAATCCAGTTTTTAAAATTGAAACTAAAATCGAATGACTATTTCACTAAAAATTCGGTTTGGCTCTAATTCGATTTATTGGTTTGTCTATATCTACTTTAAATAATTACCGCATCGACTTTTATAGGAACTTTATGTGGCCAATAGCAGTCTAATTATTCACAACGAAGAAAAAAACATGGCTTTGGCATAGTCTTATTATTTACACACCTACAGTACGTCCATTTTAACTATGATAAAATTAAATATTTATATAATATATACAGTTTGATTTAATTTATATTAATTTTTTTAAAACTCAAGCTAAGACTGAACTAACTTTTCTAATTTTAGAAAATTTTAAACTAAGATCAAATAAAAAAAATCGATTCAAATTAAACTGAAATCAAGGTTTAAGCCAGTTTTATGATTTAATTGATTTTCTTATATACACTCCTAGTGCCTATGATGGGTCCATCAACTCGATCTGAATTCAAGATTTTAAATTCGAATAATGAAATGGTTGAAGGGAGTTATTTTAATTTTTTTTCCTTAGAAATAAACCCCACTCTCTATAGAAAATGAATAACTACTCTCTCTCTCTCTCTCTCTCTCTTTCTCTCTCTCTCTCTATCTTGGCTAAGAATTTCCATAGAAAACATTAGGAATCCAGGTTTTTTGGGTTGCAAAAAGTATGTATTTTCCATCTAAAGTGATTATACACTGAACCAACAATATAATATACATGAAACAATGGAAAAGTCCATCTAAATTCTACTGCAATCTTCAAATATAAGTAGCGTCCCAGTTTTAACTCCAATTTGTATTTTCATTTATATTCTGTTTCATTGGTATTATTATTTGGAATACATTATATTGTCTATATATATATATATATATATATATATATATATATATATATATATATTATATGAATTCTTATGGAGGCACACTTCGTAGAGCTTTTAGTGACAACCTCGTCTACGTTGCATCATATTGCATGAAATTTGAGTATCAGATAGCCCTCAACCTGTGCATTAATCTACCAAATTTCATGTTCCAACTCTACTTGTAAAACGACATGAACCATGCATCTGAATTTTATCAATAGCACACATATCTGGGTCTCTATACTGCACACATTTCTGATATAAGAGCTTTATACGTTTTGAATCCTCTCTGGTCAAGGATTCATTTGTGATAAGTCTCACCTAATTGGATTTGGCATAGAGAGAGAGAGAGAGAGAGAGAGAATTGGAACCAAGTTCATATGGACCAAAAATTTGATGGCTGATTTCTCCCTATGTTGTGCGATTCATGATTGCTATTAGGTATCTTTGGAAAGCTCTCATTAAGGTAGTGTTTGATAGGAAAAATGTTATCCATGGATAAATGTACGGGATAGAATTTATCCCCTGGCTATCCCCAGGAATATCCCTTGGCTATCCCATTGATCATATCAAATGCAAAAAGGTAAATCCATGGGATAACCTTTTTTTACTCTTATTTGGAGGGATAACCAGCTATTCCTGCATTCTCTAGGGAATAAATTGAGGGGATATCCCATGGTTAACCATGGTTAACCATGGATTATCCCTTTGGTTAACTTTATTCCCTGCTATCCCTTATAGTTATGGCTTTTGGGAATAAGAGGGGATATCCTCTGGATATCCCCTCTTATCCTCTATTTCAAACACTACCTAAGAGATTTTCCCATGATGTATGGCACGCATCAAGACGTGAAGCATAGAGAGAGAATCGAGAGAAAAAATTCTCTTAGTTTTTCTTACATTGCGCGCATGGCTAGACGTTTGAAGATGACCTCTGCTTGCATGCATGCCCACACACGTTGTGGGCATGTGGGCTTCATGTGCTGCTCTATACCCATCTTTTGGCCTTTAGGCCACCATCAGTGGACCACCAATCTTCAGTGCTTTCACTGGTGGAGTGTAGAGCTCTTTACGGTGTTATTTTTTTATTTCGTATCATTTGTGGTGATTTATTGCATCTAATTATATATTTAATTAATTTCCAAAAATTCATATAATTGTATATGACTCGTAAAAGCTATTTATTATGATTATTTAATCTCCCTATGATATAGATTTGGTTCTAAATAGTTGGAATCATATTTGCATAAGTAGCTATGTCATATTATATTTGTTACTTTGAGAAATTATGCAATTTATCAAAAAATAGTTTTTTTTTTTCCATTGAGCTACAAGATATATTTACATTTTGGATTGATTGGTATGCAATATTACATGTATGGCATATTTATTCTTGATTGTTGATTAGATATGAATTGAGATCCAAATTATGATGGCACATATATCTTATATTATAACTACACTGATTATAAAATGGATCCGCATTACACCATGTATGAATATATTGATATACTGTTGAGCATATAAGAGGCTATATAAGAGAGGCCTCAAGTTTGGCAAGACATAAGGCCAAAAGCAAGGTTCCTCGAGACTCTTTACCGAATACATAAGAATCAATGATAAGAACTATCAGAGAGAGAAAATTTATTTTTTTTAACTATAAAGCGAGTATGAAAGAACTTAAGTTCGCAGAGGAGCGTTGTATTCAGAACAGGATTGAACAAACCATTTCATTAACTCAGTCCGCAAATCTTTAAAGTGCAAAGCATATGTGCTTTAGTGCCAATAGAAAAGGACCCAAAGTTGGTGGTGTTCTTGATTCTAAACCGGTGTTGAATGCAATGTGATGGCATTTATTAGGTTGCATATAAAATGATAATAAGTAAATCAGTATATTTTATTTTGCACATATGAGGTGTTTACATTTTAGATTTAATGAAGTTGCAACATATTTATCTATATTTTTGAAATTTCTAATCAAGTGAGAATAAATCTTAGATTGGCAAAACATTAGTGATTATCATTTAAGGTTTAGTCTATGTGAATTTAGCTAAGTTTAGGATAGTAAGATAATTGTAAGATCTATAAACATTTGATCCTATCTTTTTGTCAAATCATCATTGATTTAGTTAGAGTTTGCTATAGATGGTAGTATGTGTTAAACAGAGTGTGCTTTATGTAGTTGATAAAATGGCTTCTGCTTCTAAAAACATTGTTGTTGAACTAAACGAAGGGGATAAGTTGAAGGGTGACAATTTTGACATTTAGCATTGTAAGATTTAGTACATCTTTAAGGAAAAAGAGCTCCTCAAAACCTTAAACCACACCATGTCAAAGCCTCAAAATGGTATTTTGCTCAATAAAGAAGGGATCAAGAGGCATACCAGGCTTAGAAAAGAAAGAACAGCATAGCTTGCATTATGCTGCTGAGTTGTGTACAAGATGATTTGATGTGCGAGTTTGAGAAGCACAAAATAGATTAGCAGATATGGGCTGCCCTAAAAGATAAGTTTGGAATGATTTCAGAAATTAAGCTGAGGTAGCTAACAATCAAGTTTGACACCTACGTGAAGCACCAGTATCATACTATGATAAAACATATGAGAGAGATGTCAAACAAGATTAGGGAGCTAAAAGGTGTTGGTTATATTTTAACTAATGAATAATATGTTCATGCAGTCATATGCTCTCTTTCTGAAAGTTGGGAGTATATAAAAGCTAACATGACACATAATGAGAGCATCAAGACCCTTGATGACATGCTAGATTTAGAAGCTAAGTGCTTAGATATAGCTAAATCTTTAGTATGTGGTTGAAACAAGCTCCCATAGGACTTCTGGTTCAAAATGAGGATGAGATCATTCAAGAAAGAAAGAAAAAAAAAAAACAATTGAGCATTAGAGAAAGAAAAGACTGATTATTACAGGAGAAGCAATATGGTGGAAAGGATATTAATAAGGTGGATTGCTACAGCTATGGCAATAGGACATTTTGCTCATGAATGCACTAAGCTAGTTTGTGGGCCTAAGGATGCTTGCGATTTTAAACAAGTATCACCTTACTTAGCTAATTGAATATCACTACATCCTAGTGGAAGTGCGATAGATTTATATAAAAAACAACTCTAAAGTAGAGTGAAAAGGATTGATACTTATAAGTTGAGACTATATGGTGGTCATATTATGCTGCATGATGCCTTTTTGTACTAAAGATTCTATAAAACTTAGTATTTATAATGGTCCTTGTAGGTTTACGCTTTAGTAAGATCTTTCATGGTAGTGATGCAAATATATATATTTAGGCCTCGAGTACTATGATTTTGAAAATTTCTCAATGATTTTCTTGTACTAGGTACTAAACATGTTGATGTTACTGACGATAATTTTTTTTTCTTTTTTTAATCACATCCTTTTCTAATTTTAAAGTAAATGCAAAAGTTTAGCATGCTAAATTAGGACATATTGGATAGAACAAAATGAACAGCATAGATAGAGAGGGCATGTTATGTTTTCTCATAAAATTGACTTGCCAACTTGTGAATATTATATAATTACACAAGCTACTAGGAGATCATTTGGTAAAGGAACTAGGATAGAATTTCCATTGCAATTAGTCTATTCCAATATATGTGAAACAATGAATGTGAGGGCTAAACTTAGAGCATCTAATTTCAGAACATTTATAGATGATTTCAAGCATTTTGGTTATATTTATCTAATCTCCCATAGGTCAAAAGTATTAGATTGCTTTAGACATTGTTTGAACTTGGTCGAGAATTAGATATATTAACATGTTAAAACTCTAAAAACAGATCTAGGGCATAAATATCTATTTCAGTAGTTTAAAGGACTATGATGAAAAGGATATAGCTAGATGGCTCAATATTTAGGAACTCTATAATAGAATTAGGTTGCAAAGAGAAGGAATAGAACTTTGTCGAACGTGGTTAGATTAATATTGGTACAAGCAAATCTATTCATATTGTATTAGGGAGATGCATAATTAATAGCTGCCCGCATAATTAATAGTTATCTGTACAATATTTTTCCACACTTAACTGTGTGCCATCCAAGTCATTGACTTCCATTCCATATAAGCTATGGATAAGTAAAAAGCCTAACTAAGAAATTTATATTAAGAGTTAGCTGCCTACAATCATGACCCATCTTACAAATATGAAAAATTAGATCTAAAAGGAAAGAAATATATCTTTATAGGATACTGTAAACACTTCAAAGGATATATGTTCATAAGTGAACAAGCTGATGGAAGTATCACTATAATCAAGTTTCAAGGTACCTCATTATTGAAAAATAACTTTTTGATTAGAGGTGAAGTTAATAAGAATCCTATTTATGTATGAAATGAATAATTTAGATAATACTAGTGCCCCCTATGAGTTAGTTGAAACACATAAGGATTTTCTCCATCCTTTAGAACCAGGTGGGATAAAGATGTTGGCAAATAAATTAACTTCATAAGAAATACTACTGCATAGAAGCAATCGCAAAAGCATTCCTTGTCAACCTTTTAAGATTGAGGATGAAGCTTGTATGATTGCTCCATAAGATGGTTACAAGCCAAAAACTATAGAAGAAGCTTTGCCATCTTTTTTCTAAGGCAAAATGACAAAAGTCAATGGAAGAAAAAATGGGGTTTATGATATTCAATTATATCTAAGACTTGGTTGATCTGCTGCCATAGAGAAAGGCTATTAGGAAAGCTATTAGGAATAAATAGGTTCTCAAAGTCAAATATAAGTTAGATATATCAATAAAAAAATTAAGCACATCTAGTGGCTAAAAGCTATACTTAGCAAAAGGGTATAGAATTTAAGGAGAACTCACCAATTGCAAGGTTTGTCTCCATTCTATTGATTTACGCAATCTTCATATATTTAGATTTAGAATTGCATCAAATAGATATTAAAATTGTATTTCTTACTAGAGAACTAAATGAAAAGATTTCTATATAAGTGTAAAGTTTGTAAGGTCCAAGGATATATACATATACATACACACATATATGAGCTTAAACAATCATTCAAATAGTGGTATTTGAGTGTCCATCAGGTCATAATATCCAATGGATCTATGATGATCAATGAGGACCACTATATATATATATATATATATATATATATATATATATCAAATCTTTCAAGGGTAATTTTATAATTTTGTCTCTTTATGTAGATGATATTTTATTGGCTGAAAATGTAAAGTTTTTGTTGTTGTCATTAAAGAATGGCTATCCTCTCATTTTGGCATGGACATGGATGAAGCAGCTTTTATTTTTGGAATTAAGATCCATAAAGATCATTCAAAGAGGCTTGTTGCTATGACACAAGGGTTTTACCTTAAGAAAGTCCTCGAATGATTCAATGTGTAAGACTGCAACCCATAGAAATGCCTACAATAAATGGTGAAAACTTGAGTCAAGTTATGTGTTCTAAGACTTTAAAAGAACGAGAGAAGATGCCTAGAGTTTCTTATTCTAGTGTCATTGGTTTCTTGATGTATGCTATGATGTATACTTAGTTTGGTATTTGTTATGCTATAGGTTTACTTGGTTGTTTTTAATATAAATTTGGATTAGCCTATTGGAAAGCAGTTAAGAGGGTTTTTAGATATTTTAGGGCCTATTTGGATTGATTGCCGAGATGTCTTTAAATGGTTGTTTCTTAGCAACTATGTGAGATAACTATTGGCCAACAAAGGAGCCAATAGCTATCCCAAATAGGCCCTTAAAAGCACTATTGATTCCTCCTTATGCTATCAAGGATGTGATTTACACCTAGCGGGATATTATGATGTTGACTAAGGCGGTGAGCACATATCGATAATAGATTATATTTTCTTACTAAACAATGGCATCATTTTGCGGAGTAGTAAGAAACAGACATATAGCTTTATCAATAATGAAAGCTAAATTTATAATATGTTCGATTGTAGTGTAAGAAGCAATTTTTCTTAAAAGGTTTTTGAAACATATGTAAGTAGTGGTTGATGCATCGAGATTGATAATGATATATTATGATAGTCAAGCAATCATCACGTATACTGAGGACCTAAAGCATTAATTTAGGACTAAACATATGGACACCAAATACAACTTTTTAAGAGATATTATAGCACAAAAAAATGTGTTTCTTTAGTATATTTCTATGCATCAATGGTGGTTGATCTATTAACTAAGCTGATTCCTAGAGAATTGTAATATAATTCTGTTGGATCTTGAGGGTTGCATAGATTATAATACAATAGGATGCTTTGGGATAGCATTTTGAAATGAAATTCTTCATTGATGTGTCATTTGATGAATAAATACTAGAACAAGCACACACTTATATTTATATAAAGTATGTCATCAGATATAAACAGTTTTTTTATATGAGCGATCACTTTAGGGACTACTGCAGTAAGTTAAGATAAAACATTATATACTTACATTATTGAGAGAGTATAAGCCAAGTGTACATTGATTATATTGTCACCTTGACTAGGGTCAAGATGTCAAGGTGAGGTCTGTATATTGATATTTTGATTTAACAAGATTTCCCATTATCATGTTAGCATGGATATTTAATCAGATGTGAGAACTTATTTGGGTGCCAAAAAGAGTGAGCTAATAAGGTCCCGAGCTAGGTGCATGGGTAAGTCCAAAGTGGTAATATTATTGAGATTACAACTGAGTTAACATTAAGGCTAGAAGGGGGGCGGGCTGACATAGCTTCGAGCCAGGCTATGGGCAAACATTAATAGTTTTCGGATTGAGCTTGGGCCTAAAACCAAAGCCTAAATCAATTTTTGATCAGGCTAGGATAGAGTGTTGGCCCGACTTGGGCCTAGCCCAAGACTAGACCTATTGAGTTTCTTTTTGGACATTTCGGAGTCTTAAATAATCGGTGGTTTTTTTTAGGGAGGACATTCATCATCGATCCTATGCCTCTCATGTCCCCTCCGTTGCCACCACCTTCATTGCCTCCTAAGGTAGGTTTGGAAAGCGAAGTCAAGGCCATTGGAACAATAGGACATAGGGAAGAGCCCTAATTGTTTATTTCTCTTCTTTCTCTCCACGAAAATAAGTTTCTTTTGGGATTGGCGTCTTTTTTTTCATTGGTGTCATAGTTGCCTCAGTCATCGATTTCTTTCACTCCTCTCACCCCCCACCCCATCGTCTATGGTTGCAGAGGACTTTTTTTTTTTTTTTCTAAACAATACTTTTTATTATAATATTACTAATAAAATGGATATCTATTGGTATTCTAAGGAAAAATTATGTCAAGTTATAAAGATGGTGTCTATTGGCATTACAAGGGAGGTTATGTCTATTGGTATTACTTGTAACATCTTTTATCATTTGCCTATAAAATAGATGGCATGGAATTATATTGAAAAATGATGGATGAAATAAGATACGGATAAAATAAAAGAGAACAAGATACGGATGAAATAAGAAAAGATGAAATAAAAGAGAATGTATTTCAATACTTTCTTTTCTTAGTCTCTTTACATGAAATAAGAAAAGATGAAATAAAAGAAAATGTATTTCAATACTTTCTTTTCTTAGTTTCTTTGCTCTATTGTTACTCTTGTTACTTTTTAATTATATAACACGACTCTCTACCTCATTATTTTACATTTATTGAAGAAACTTTTATTAAGGTAAATATCATATATATATATACACAAACACATACGATTGTCTATAGTCCTTGATAAATTTGAAATAATTTTTACTTTGTATGCTTTGATAGTATTGTTATGACAAATTTGAAAAAACTTGATTTTATGGTACTAGATATCACGGATAAAAATTAGCTATCATGGATACTTGATGCTGAAATCCCTTGGTGATATAATTAAAGATGGTAATGAAGCATCCAACCAAGATAAAGCAAAACTAAAAGCAATGATCTTCCTGACACCACCTTGACGAGGGATTGAAAGCTGGATACCTAATGGTAAAAGATCCCCTTGTCCTTTGGAATAGCCTGAAAGAGTATTATGACCATCAAAAAATAGTCATTCTTCCCAAGGCTCGTTATGACTAGATGCACTTATGTCTACAAGATTATAAGACAACAAGTGAATATAATTCAGCTATATTTAGAATTACTTCCTAGTTAAAATTATGTAGAGAAAAATTCACTAATGAGGATATGCTAAAAAAACCTTTTTCATTTTTCGTGCTTCCAATTTGCTCTTGCAGCAGCAATATCGTGAAAAGGGTTTTAAGAAATATTCTGAACTAATTTTCTGCCTTCTTGTGGCTGAACAAAATCATGAACTTTAATGAAAAACTATGAAGCCCGTCCAACTGGCTCTATACCATTTCCTGAAGTGAATGCGATACATATCAATTTTATAAACAAAGGCGTGGTCATGGATGTGGCCATGGATGCATGGTCGAGGACGTTTTGGTTATCATGGTGGTCATGTTAAAACTCCTTCTCACCGCTTGAAGTGGGAGAAAAATGAGAAAAAAATTGAGAAAGGTAAAGGGGACTTAAGTAAAAATTTGGTGGAAAACTCATGCTATCATTGTGGAATGAAGGGTTATTGGTCGCATACATGTCGTACACCAAAACATCTCATCGAACTTTATTAGGAATCATTGAAAAAGAATGAGAAAAAGATGGAAACAAATTTTATTCTGAATGTGGCCTTTCTGATACTGGATTTGATGATCTGGATGTTGCTGACTTCTTTATCCAACCAAAAGAAAATAATGTTTATCTAATTGATAGCATGAATGTATAAGGTTGATTTTAAGAATGCTTACGTTATCAAATAATACCATGCAATAAAATAATATCTTATTATACATATGTTTGTTTTAAAGAAACTGATGCAATGATGAGTTGCGACTTTTAGTTTTTATGCCTTTATATACCTTGTGTTGACCCAATTATTAATTTTGATGATTAACAAAAGACATGAGTATATTCACTATGTTTCTGACAGATTTAATAAGTGTTTCAGGGGTTAAAAATGTTTAATCAATCAAAAGGAATAAGTTTTGAATCAAATTTTAAAGGAATTTTTTAAAGTTCAGATTTTGGAGTCGACACCCAAATAGTCAGGAGCCGACCCCAAGGCGTATTAGAAGGTTTCTAGATTTTTGGTACGGTCTGGAGTCGACACTCAGAGTTTCGGAGCCGACTCTAACCTGAGATACAGAGAAGTGCATTCTGTTTTAGTTTTCGGATCTGACACCTAGAATTCGGGAGCTGACACCTGAGAGTTCGGGAGCCGACACCTGAGTTTCTGGAGCCGACTCTAACCTGAGAACAGAGAGCGTGATTTATGGACATTTCTGGAGCCGATACTCTTGGATTCCGGAGCCGACTCCCGAAAGTGACGAGCTGACACTTAACTTTCTCGGAGCCGACTCCTCAACAAACTTTTTCTTTGCTATTTTTGGATACTCGATCTAGAGCCGACACCAGAAAAGTTGGAGCCGACTCCAACCTGTCAGGAGCGGATTTTTAATTATCAGAACGGACTCCAATGATAATATTTGTTCCACCTAATCTCTAACGGATCATTTTTCTGTGTGTAGGAGTATCCAAGCATCTCACAATGGCTATATTTCCCACCTAAACCTTGGATTAAGAGATCTATAAAAGGAGGAATATCCGTCCGTTTGAAAAAAAAAGAAGAAAGAGAGACAGAGAAGAAAAAGAGAGAAAATATTCAGAAAATACTGAGAAAGAAAAAGAGAAATCAAAAGGAAATACTCCAAGCTTAAGTCCATCAATCCCAGAAAAGTTCAAAGAGAAATCCACAAGCTTCTCAAGATCAAATCAAGGAGATTTCCAACATTTGAAGAGAGAAAGCAAAAGCCCTAAATCCTCAACTTCTTTACTGCATGAAGAACTTGAGTTGAGGCTGATTCAATCTTCAAAGGAGAAGAGGAAAAGAAGAAAAGAAGAAAATCATACATTCAAAGAGCTTCAATCAGGCTTTTCTTACCCTATTTATTTTATTGAATATCTGCTCACTTAAGGAGCTGTTTAAGTGTTGTATTGAAATCTTTATTGCTTTCAAACTGTTGTTTGCTAATTTAATCAGGGGATTGAATTAGTGGAGGTAGTATACTTTGGGACAAGCTAAGGATAGCTTGTGTTTGAGTTTTGTGCTGGTGAGCCCGGTAAAACTAGCTGGGTTCGTTGTGATCCCGGGGAAACAACAAGTTTTGAGTTATGAGCTTATAAAACAACTCAGCTGTAATCAAGATGATTATAGTGTGGGCCCAAGTGCTACTTGGGAGTGGATGTAGGTGTTGGATACACCGAACCACTATAAAATCTTTGTGTTTGCTGTGCTTTATCTCTTTGTCTCTTTATATCTCATTATTTGTGCCTAGCATTTATCTTGCACTCAATCTCTTTTATTTCAAAGCACATAATTTTAAAAAGCTAAATTTTTAACAACCCAATTCACCCCACCTATTGGGTTGCCATCTGGGCCAACAATTGGTATCAGAGCTTGTGCTCATTGTTTATTTGATCAAATGATCAAGAGCTAAAGATCCAAATGGCAGCTCAAGCTGGATCTTCATTTGCTGAAGGCCATTCTACAAATAGACCTCCTTTATTTAATGGTTCAAACTACTCTTATTAGAAAGCTAGAATGAGAATTTTTATTCAAGCTTTAGATTATGAACTATGGAGTGTAATCACTAATGGACCTAGCACACCCACACACATAGTAGATGATTCAATAGTTCCTAAACCCGAAAGGGATTGGAATGAGAATGATAGGAAAATGGCTCAGCTCAATGCTAAGGCCATGAATGTTTTATATTATGCATTAGATGCTAATGAGTTTAATAGAATTTCTACATATATTTCACAAAAGAAATTTGGGACAGATTAGAAGTTACCCATGAGGGTACTAATCAAGTCAAAGAATCAAAGATTAATATTCTTGTTCATAAATATAAATTGTTTAGCATGGAACAAACTGAATCTATAACCTGCATGTATACAAGATTTACTGATATTGTGAATGGTTTGAAAAGTCTTGGCAAGACCTATACTAACTCTGAGTTGGTTCATAAAATCCTTAGGTCTCTTCCAAGGACATGGGAAGCAAAGGTGACTGCAATCCAAGAAGCCAAGGACCTCAATACCTTACCTTTGGAGGAGCTACTTGGATCACTAATGACTCATGAGTTGACCATGAAACATCATATAGAGGAAGACGTCAAGAAGAAGAAAACAATTGCCCTCAAAGCTGCAGAAATTAAAAAAAAAGCAGTGATGAAGAAGAAGATGATGATGAGGAGACTGCACTCCTTGCTAAGAAATTTAAAAGATTTATGCAAAGAAAGAGACCTTCCACAAGAAAAAATTTGGAACAAAGATGGAAGGTGAAAAAGAAAAGAAAAGGACAAGGATAAAGAGAAAGACCCCCTCATATGCTATGAATGTAAGAAACTGGGGCACTTTAGATATGACTGTCTCAATTTAAAAAGGGTACAGAAAAAGAAAAAGCATATGTTGCAACATGGAGCGATAGCGAGGAATCCTCTTCCGAGGAAGAATAGAAAGAAGGTTGCAATTTGCTTTATGGCAAATGACGATGAGGTAAGTACCGAAACTCATGACTTTACCTTTGATGAATTGTTTGATGCATTTAACGAACTAGTTAGTGATTTTAAAGTTTTGAAAAAGAAAAGCAAATCTTTAAAAAATGATAATTTAAATCTTGTCAAAGAAAAAGATAAACTAACCCATGAAATTGAAGAATTGAAATATGAAAATAAGAATTTGCTAAAAGAAAAAGAATCAATTTCAATGAAAATGTCAGTTTAAAGAAGAAGTTGATAAATATAAAAATATAGTTGATAAATTTACATATAGCTCTGAAAAACTTAATTTGTTATTGAGTAATCAAAGAGCTGTATTTGATAAGGCTGGATTAGGTTATAGACCTAACAAGAAACAAAAGTATAAAAATTTCTTTAGAAAGGAACATGAGAAAAATGAGGTCTCATGTTATTACTGTAACAAAAAGGATACAAAGCCTATGAATGCAATTTTAAAAAAATAATAAGAATTTAAATATTAAAGGAAAGAAAATATGGGTTCCAAAAGGAACAATCTTTGTTGCTACTAACCATGAAGGACCCAAGAAAGCTTGGGTACCTAAACAAAAAGTTTGATTACTTTGCAGGAGTGTCTTGCGGCCAAAAGATCAAAACGAAAGTGGTATCTTGATAGCGGCTGCTCAAGGCACATGATGGGTGACAAGGATCAATTCATCACCCTTGAGGATAAAGAGAGGAGTAGTAACTTTGGAGATAATGGCAAAGGCCAGATTATGGGCTTTGGTAAAATTCAGATAACTCCCTCCACTTTTATTGAAAATGTTCTTTATGTAGATGGTTTAAAGCATAATTTAATTAGTATTAGCCAATTGTGTGATAAAGGTTTCAAAGTTTCATTTGAGCTTCTATGCACTGTTTCTAATCCTATTGACAATAGCATTATATTTACTGGAAGTAGAAATGGCAATGTATACTTAATTGATTTAGACAATCTGTCTACTAATAGTCATTGCTTAGTTGCTGATAATGCTAATGTAAATGAGATTGGATGGTTGTGGCATCATAGATTAGGTCATGCAAGCACACACTTGATTTCAAAATTAATTAGAATGGATTTAGTTAAAGGACTTCCAAAGTTAGATTTTGAAAATAATAGAATTTGTGATGCATGTCAATTTGGAAAACAAACTAGAAACTCTTTCAAATCCAAGAATGTTGTTTCCACTTCTAGGCCACTAGAGCTACTTCACATGGACCTTTTTGGACCAACTAGAACCACTAGTCTAGGAGGAAAGAAATATGGTCTTGTGATAGTAGATGATTATTCTAGATTCACTTGGGTATTATTTTTAGCTCATAAGGATGAGACTTTCTCAATATTTCTGAAATTCTTCAAGAAAGTCACTAATGAGAAAAATACTACCATAGTGTCTCTTAGAAGTGATCATGGTACAGAATTTGAAAATCACTTATTTAAAATTTCTGCATTGAACATGGCATTAATCACAACTTTTCTGCACCTAGAATACCACAACAAAAATTTGTAGAAAGAAAGAATAGAACTTTAGAAGACATGGCCCGTACCATGCTATGAAAGCAACCTACCAAAATACTTTTGGGCGGAAGCTATAAACACAGCATATTACATCCTTAATAGAGCTTTAATTAGGCCAATTCTTAAGAAAACTTCTTATAAATTATGGAATAATAGGAAACCTAACATTAGTTATTTTCATGCATTTGGTAGTAAATGTTTCATTCATAATAATGGTAAGACAACTTAGGAAAATTTGATGCAAAATCTGATGAAGGCATATTCTTAGGATATTCAACAACTAGTAAAGCCTTTAGAGTATTTAACAAAAGGAACTTAATAGTAGAAGAATCTATTCATGTAGTTTTTGATGAATCTTTAGCATCAAATTCAGAAAAGATTGATGATGAGGAAGATACAAATTTGCTAGAAAGAGATATTAAAAAATTAAATATAGATGTATCTTCAGATCATGAACAAGAAGCTAAAGATGATGATTCCACTAGGGTTGATGTTATTGATAGTACTCACAATGATGTAGATCTGCCTAGAGATTGGAGATATGCTTATGGTCATCCTAAGGAATTGATTATAGGTGATCCATCTCAAGATGTAAGAACTAGATCATCCATGAGGAATATCAATAATCATCTTGCATTGTATCTCAAATTGAACCTAAAACTATAGAAGAAGCTGAAAAAGATAGTAATTGGATGCTAGCTATGTAGGAGGAATTAAATCAATTTACTAGAAATAATGTATGGTCCTTAGTTGATAGACCTAAAGGTCATTCAATTATAGGATCTAAATGGGTATTTAGAAATAAACTAGATGAAAATGCATAGTAATTAGAAATAAAGCTAGATTAGTTGCAAAAGGATATAATCAAGAAGAAGGAATTGATTTTGATGAAACATTTGCACCTGTAGCTAGATTAGAAGCAATTAGATTATTACTTGCATTTGCATGTCATATGAATATCAATTTATTTCAAATGGATGTTAAAAGTGCATTTTTAAATGGTTTTATAAATAAAGAAGTTTTTGTAGAACAACCACCTGGTTTTGAAGATCATGAATTTCTAAATCACGTTTTTAAATTACACAAAGCACTATATGGTTTAAAACAAGCACCTAGAGCTTGGTATGATAGATTAAGTAAATTTCTAATTGAAAATGATTTTACTAGAGAAATGTAAATAAAACTCTATTTTTAAAAGAAAAGATAAAGATCTATTAGTAGTACAAATCTATGTGATGATATTATATTCGGTGCTACTAACAATCTTCTATGTCAAGAGTTTGCTAAGCTAATGCAGGGTGAATTCGAAATGAGCATGATGGGAGAACTCAATTTCTTCCTAGGACTTCAAATCAAGCAAAGTAGAGAGGAGATTTTCATCAACCAAACAAAGTACACAAAGAAAATTCTTAAGAAGTTTGGAATGGAATCAATCAAATCCCTTGGAACACCAATGAGTCCTTCATGCAAATTAGACAAAGATGAAGATGGTAAGAAAGTAGATCAAAAATACTATAGAGGTATGATCGGATCCTTACTTTACTTAACTGCAAGTAGACCTGATATCATGTTTGCTGTTTGTCTATGTGCTAGATTTCAATCAGAACCTAAAGAATCTCACTTAATTGTGTAAAAAGAATACTAAGATATCTAAGTGGAACTAAAAATGTAGGATTATGGTATTCTAGAGACTCAACACTGAATTTAATTGCTTATTCTGATTCTGATTATGCTGGATGTAAATTAGATAGAAAGAGTACAAGTGGTGCATGTCAATTTTTAGAAGTAACTTAATCTCTTGGTTTAGCAAAAAGCAAAACTCGGTTGCATTATCTACTGCTGAAGCAGAATATGTTGCAGCTAGAAGATTATGGCATAACACTTGATAAAACTCCTATTAAATGTGATAATACAAGTGCAATAAACTTAACTAAAAATCCAATCCAACATTCAAGAACTAAACATATTGAAATTAGATATCACTTCATTAGAGAACATGTAGCTAATGGTAAAATTTATCTTGATTATGTTTGCACTGAGGAACAACTAGCATACATTTACAAATCCTTTGAGTGAAGAAAGATTTTGTTATATTAGAGGAGAGTTAGGGATTTGTGACCCTTTGGAATGATTTTAAAACCCCTAAGGAATGATTATCTAGATTTCAATCAATTTCTTGAAATTTCTCTCATAACCTTAAGGACTATTTATCTAGACATTTGAAAATTTGATTCTCCACATTCTAAAGATTTTATCAAAATTCATTGATTTTATTTTGATAAGTTTCAGATGTTTGAAACTCTCTTATTTTTTTTTCTGAAACTGTCAGTGGAGTCGACACCTTGATTTGTGGAGTCAATACCTTGTCTGTGTCGCTCTCGGTCTGAGACCTTAGAGCCGACACCCGCCTTAGCGGAGCCGACTCCAGTTCGAGCGCTGACGGTGTTAGCAACCTGGAGCCGACACCTTGTTTTGCGGGAGTCGACTCCAAGTGGTCCCAGGTTAACTTATTTAGGGCAGAGCCGACTCCTCGTTCATTTCAATCGACTCCAATCCTCTCCAAACTCTCTCCAACTCTTCCCAAAACCCAAATCCCTCAAATTAACCACTCCTTAGCTCTCAATGGCACCCAAATGTAGGGGATCAGTGTTTGGTGGAGGGGTAACGACCGGGAAACGTACTGTAAGGTGTCCGGCAAGGCAGCCTTCATCGAGTTTGCATCCTCTTCCTCATCATCCACACCGAGCGCTGCTCTAAGCCCATCCTCACCTCAAATCGACACTTTGGCAGGCCGTGTAATCACAATTGGTAGGAAGGTAGACTTTCATTTCCTTGAGGAAGAAGGTTTTACCATTGGGCGGCAGTTGACTGAACTAGGTTGGGATAAGGTATGTTCCCTTGATTTACCTACTTATCCAGCCCTTGTCAAGGAGTTTTATTTCAATTTATCTAGAGGAGATGGAGGAATTCTTAGTTCAGTAAGAGGGAAAAGGATTCATATTACTTCAAAATTTTAAGAAACCTTTTAGGGATTCCTGTTACTGGGCTTGCTGGAAGCATTCACAGTGAAAGATCAAACGCTTTATCAAGGATGTTAGGCAGGGAAATAACCGAATTTAAAGAAATTAGGGCAAATCAGTTGCCTCTTGAACTTAGGCTGTTGCATAACATTTGTGGTAGAATTTTATTTCCCAAGACTGGACGTTTTGAGTATGTTTCAGAGCGAGACATTGTACTTATGGACAGTGTTTTGATTGGTCAGCGAATTAATCTGGCTGCTATGATGATTTGGTATATGGCAGAGGCAGAGAATAAGAAAAGATTCTCTTTACCTTATGGCATGATATTAACTTTAGTATTCCAAAGCCAGGGTGCTGTCATTTCAGAGAATGAACCTTTGAAGAACCTTAGACACACCGATTATTACAGCCTGGCTACTGTGCATAGAATGGGATTTGTGAAAGTGGATGGTAGATGGGAAAGAAAGAGTAATCTGGATGAAAGAGCAGCTGACATTGGAGTCACTGCACCTTCTGAGGCAGGTCCTTCAGTAGGCATCCTTTACCAGAACCTAGCAGATCATCACCACCACCGGCACCTACTTCCGTTCCTGCATCTGTACCTTTTTTTCCTTCTGTTGGTTTTTCTGATGTTCAGCTGGAGCAACTTAAAGAATTATTTGGTACTCACAAGAAAGAGATGGAAACTGAAATTGACAATAGCCTGATGAATTTAAGAGAAATGTTTTATTCCTTGGATAAAAGAGTAAACAAAATTGAGTCCATCCTTGGAGCCTCCGTAGAATCTTTGAAGAATGATCTCAAGAGTATTTTGAAGAACTTAAAGAGATTGGAGGTGATTCAAAGACATATTCCAAATGCAATGTTGAGTTACAAGAAAAGATCGTTGTTGCATCCGGATTCTTTGATAGGAGACTAAATGAATTCATTGCTACTCAAAGAGAAGGGATGGGCAAGATTCTAGAAGAACTCAAAAGGAGATTTGGGATTTGATGTTTATTTGCTTTAGTTTGATGTTTGATGTGTTTACTGAAATTTTGATGTAATGAAGATTTTTTATGTAATGCTTGACTTTGTGAAATATGTAATGAACTTTTTACTTAATGAATATCATTTAATCTTTAAAGCATCTCTTAATTTTGTCATTTAATTTGAAATTTCTTAACCTTTTTGTTGATTATAAAAAAGGGGGAGAAAATGTAATTGATAATCGTATATGCATTGAAAGGTATAATGTGAAAGTTATAATGGGAAAAATGTATATGCATTGAAAGGAATAAGCTTAATTGAAAGTTAATTTGATATAAAAGTTTAATTGGTATCAAACATTAAACTCATATAAGATGTAATTGATAGTTAAATTGAGTATCATAGGGGGAGCTACTTCATTCAGTGGGAGCTTACATATAAGATGTAATTGATAGTTAAATTGAGTATCATATGGGAATTTACTTCATTCAGGGGGAGCTTACTTGTGAAAACTAAATATTTGAGAAATTTAATTTGAAACTCTTATTGTTTAATCATGCATATACTCAATGTTTTTATAATCATCAAAAAGGGGAGATTGTTGACCCAATTATTGATTTTAATTATTAACAAAAGACATGAGTATATTCACTATGTTTCTGACAGATTTAATAAGTGTTTCAGGGGTTAAAAATGTTTAATCAATCAAAAGGAATAAGTTTTGAATCAAATTTTAAAGGAATTTTTCAAAGTTCAGAACTTGGAGTCGACACCCAAATAGTCAGCCGACTCCAAGGTATATCAGAAGGTTTCTAGATTTTTGGCATGGTCTGGAGTCGACACTCAGAGTTTCGGAGCCGACTCCAACCTGAGATACAGAGAAGTGCATTCTATTTTAGTTTTTGGAGCTGACACCTAGAATTCGGGAGCCGACACCTGAGTTTCTGGAGCCGACTCTAACATGAGAACAGAGAGCTTGTTTTATGGACATTTCTGGAGCCGACACTCTTGGATTCCAGAGCCGACTTCCGAAAGAGACGAGCCGACACTTAACTTTTTGGAGCCGACTCCTCAACAAACTTTTTCTTTGCTATTTTTTGATACCCGATCTGGAGTTGACACCTGAAAAGTTGGAGCTGACTCCAACCTGTCATGAGCGGATTTTAATTGTCAGAATGGACTCCAACGGTAATATTTGTTCCACCTAATCTCTAACGGTTATTTTTCTTTATGTGTAGGAGTATCCAAGTATCTCACAATGGCTATATTTCCCACCTAAACCTTGGATTAAGAGATCTATAAAAGGAGGAATATCCGTCCATTTGAAAAAAAAGGAGAAAAAGAGAGAACAGAGCAAGAAAAAGAGAGAAAATATTCAGAAAATACTGAGAAAGAAAGAGAGAAATCAAAAAGGAAATACTCTGAGCTTAAGTCCATTAATCCCAGAAAAGTTCAAAGAGAAATCCACAAGCTTCTCAAGATCAAATCAAGGAGATTTCCAACATTTGAAGAGAGAAAGCAAAAGCCCCAAATCCTCAACTTCTCTACTGCGTGAAGAAACTGAGCTGAGGCTGATTCAATCTTTCAAAGGAGAAGAGAAAAAGAAGAAAAGCATATATTCAAAGAGCTTCAATCAGGCTTTTCTTATCCTATTTATTTTATTGAATATCTGCTCACTTAAGGAGCTGTTTAAGTGTTGTATTGAAATCTTTATTGCTTTCAAACTGTTGTTTGCTAATTCAATCAGGGGATTGAATTAGTGGAGGTAGTATACCTCGGGACAAGCTAAGGATAGCTTGTGTTTGGGTTTTGTGCTGCTGAGCCCGGTAAAACCAGCTGGGTTCGTTGTGATCCCAAGGGAAACAACAAGTTTTGAGTTGTGAGCTTGTAAAACAACTCAGCTGTAATCAAGAGGATTATAGTGTGGGCCCAAGTGCTACTTGGGAGTGGATGTAGGTGTTGGATACACCGAACCACTATAAAATCTTTGTGTTTGTCGTGCTTTATCTCTTTATCTCTTCATATCTCATTATTTGTGCCTAGCATTTATCTTGCACTTAATCTCTTTTATTTCAAAGCACATAATTTTAAAAAGCTAAATTTTTAACAACCCAATTCACCCCCCCCTTTTGGGTTGCCATCTGGGCCAACACCTTGTATTCTAATTTGTATTTCACTACATGTCATTCTTTTCATGAAAAAAATAGAATTATCTCGAGTAGGATCTTTTGTTGACAACAACAGTTTATGCCTCGTAGACAGTACTACAATGCACACTATACTTAAAGATACGAAATATTTTTTCTACTTAAGAATGCAGGTAACAAATGTCAATACAATTTATGGTAGTGCAAAATTGATTGAAGGCTCTGGAAGAGCCCATATTATTTTGCTTGAAGAATCAAAATTCATAATTGATGATGCCTTATATTCTGAAAGGTCTCAAAGAAATTTATTGAGTTTTAAAGATATTCGCAGAAATGGATATCATATTGAGACAACTAATGAAGGTAATATTGAGTATTTGTGCATTACAAGTACAATATCAGGCAAGAAATATGTATTAGAAAAATTGCTCGTATTTTTCTCTAGTTTATATTACACAAATATAAGCACAGTTGAAGCATATGCTATAGTAAATCAGAAGTTTACTAATCAAAATAATTTTATAATTTGGTATAACCAGTTGGGTCATCCCGGTTCAATTATGATGCGAAGAATTATAGAGAATTCTTATGGACATTCATTGGAATCAGAAAATATTACGACCAAATGAATTCTCATGTGTTGCTTGCATTCAAGGCAAATTAATTACTAGGCCATCACCGGCTAAAATTAAGACTAAATCTCTTGGATATATGGAATGCATACATGGTGATATTTGTGGACCTATTCACCCACCAAATGGACCATTTAGATAATTCATGGTTTTAATTGATGCTTTAACTAGATGGTCACATGTATGCTTATTATCAACTCACAACCAAGACTACCAGCATAATTAATTCGACTACGCGCTTATTTTCCAAATAATCCTATTAAGACAATACGCCTTGACAATGCTGATGAATTTACTTCTCAAGCATTTAATGATTATTGTACTGCTATTAGAATCACTATTGAACATCCTATAACATATCTTCATACTCAAAATGGTCTTGTGGAATCGCTTATCGAACGGATCCAACTGATTGTAAGAACATTACTTGTAAGGGCAAAACTTTCTTTGTCTACATGGGGACATGCTATTTTACATGCAGCAACACTTATTCGCATCATGCCCATGAATTATCACAAATTCTCTTCGATATAATTGGTTTATGGTTAGGAACCAAATATTTCTCATCTAAAAATTTTTGGATGTGCGGTTTATGTTCCAATTGCTTCACCACAACGCACTAAGTTGGGACCTCAAAGGAGGTTAAGGATATATGTTGGGTATGAATCTCCATCTATAATTAAATATCTTAAACCATCTACAAAAGATTTATTTACGGCATGTTTTGTCGATTATCATTTTGATGAGTCTATTTTCTAACATTAGGGTGAGAAAATAAGCAGCTGGTAAAAAAAATTAGTTGAAATGAATTATCATTGTCCCATCTTGATCCTCATACAAAACAACATGAATATGAAGTTCAGAAGATAATTCACATGCAAAAATTAGCAGATCAACTGCCAAACACGTTTACTAACCTTAAAAGAGTGACAAAGTCATATATACCAACTGCAAATGCTCCAATCAGAATTGTTGTCCCTGAAGGATAACCTACTATTGCTAATAAGATAAAGGGACTAGTAAAGCGTGGTTGACCAGTTGGTTCCAAAGATAAAAAGCCTCACAAAAGAAAAGGATCAAAGCATTTAGATGATCAGATTGAAGATACTGTGACTCGAGAAAAGATCCCTAGTATAATAATAGAAGTAATTGAGACTCCAGATGAGTCTGAGAATAAGGTACCTAAAATCGAAGAAAATGAAGAGATCTCTATCAGTTATGTTATGACTGGAGAAAGATGGAACCGATATAAGATGATCGTCAATGATAAGTTTGTATATTATGTTGCACAAAATATTGAAAATGAAAATGAGGATCATGAACTAATGTCTATGGAAGAATGTAGACATCGACAAGATTGGCTAAAATGAAAGGATGCAATCGATTCTGAATTAAAATCACTAGCGAAATGTAAAATTTTTGGACCGGCTATCCAAACACCTACTAGTGTAAAACCTGTAGGATATAAATGGGTATTCATGTGAAAGTAAAATAAGGATAATAAAATTGTGAGGTATAAAGCATGACTATTGCCCAAGGATTCTCACAAAGATTCAGTATTGATTATGAAAAGTAGTATTCTCCTGTGGTAGATGCAACAACTTTTTGGTACTTGATTAATCTGGCAGTGCATGAAAAACTTGAATTGCATCTTATGGATATAGTGACAGCCTATCTATATGGCTCATTTAATAATGATATCTATATGAAAATACCAAAAGGATTATAATTGCTTGAAAAGTTTAACTCTAATTCGAGAGAACTTTATTTAATAAAGTTGTAAAAGTCTCTCTATGGGTTAAAATAAGCAGGGCATATATGGTACAATCATTTGACTGAATACCTATTGAAAAAAGGCTATAACAATGATCTCATATGTCCTTGTCTTTATAAAGAGATCTGGATCATAATTTATGATTATTGCAGTATATGTTGATGATTTGAATATGATTAGAACTCCTGAAGAGCTTCAAAGGGCAGCAGATTGCCTAAAACAGAAATTTGAAATGAAAGATCTTGGAAGAACAAAATTTTGCTTTGGCCTGTAGCTCGAGCATCTTAAGAATGAAATTTTTATGCACCAATATGCTTATACAACAAAGATACTTAAAAGGTTTTATATGGATAAAGCACACCCATTGAGTACTTCGATGGTCATAAGGTTACTTGAAATCGATAAAGATCCTTTTCGACCTAAGGAAGATGACGAAGAACTGCTTGGTCCTAAAGTACCATATCTTAGCACAATAGGTGCATTAATTTATCTTGTGACTCACACTCGACCTGAAATATCTTTTCCAGTAAACTTATTAGGAAGATATAGTTCTTCACCTACAAAGAGGCATTGGACATGTGTTAAGCACATATTCCGATACCTCAAAGGTACAATGGATATGAGTTTGTATTATTCAAATTTATCCAAATCCGAGTTGGTAGGTTTTGTAGATGCAGGATATTTGTCTGATCCTCATAACGATGAACCACAAACGGGTTATGTCTTACATATGGTGGCACTGCTATTTCATGGCATTCTACAAAGCAAACAATTGTGGCTACATCATCTAACCATGCGAAATTCTGGCAATTCATGAAGCAAGCCAAGAATGTGTATGGCTTAGATCGGTAATCCAACACATTCAGAAGACATGTGGATTATTCTCTCAAAAGGAGATACCAACTATTTTGTATGAGGATAATACAGCATGCATAGCTCAATTGAAAGGATGGTATATCAAAGGTGATAGAACAAAACGTATATTCGGGTATATCAAAGGTGATAGAACAAAATGTATATCTCCAAAGTTCTTTTTTACTCATGACCTTCAGAAGAGTGGTGCTATTAATGTTCAACAAGTTCGATCCAACGATAATCTCATTGATTTATTTATGAAAGCACTATCTACAAAGAGATTTGATGAGTTAGTCTAAAAAATTAGACTACGACGACTCAAGAATCTCGAATGATAATTTTAAAGAAAGTATATCAAGAGGTCAAAAGGGGAGCAAAATACTGTACTCTTTTTTTCCTTAGCTATGGTTTTGTCTCATTGGATTTTTCTGGTAAGGTTTTTAATGAGGCAGTATCCCCTTTCAATAAAAGACATGAATAATGTACTCTTTTTTTAACAAAAAATTTTCATGGGCTTTTACCAAATAAAGTTTTAAGAGGCTTGGTAAAATAAATGGACATCCAAGAAGAGTGTTATAATATTGCTAATAAAATGGATGTCTATTGGTATTCTAAGGAAGGTTATGTAAAGTTATAAAGATGGTGCCATTAGTATTCCAAGAGAGGTGATGTCATTAGTATTACTTGTAACATCTTTTACCATTTGCCTATAAATATATAGCATGAAATTGTATTGAAAAATGATGGATGAAATAAGAAAAGATGAGATAAGAGTTCAATACTTTCTTTTCGTAGTCTTTTTGCTCTATTTTTACTCTTTAATTATATAACATTTTCGATCTTTTTGGGTTTTCTTTTGAGTTTTAAGCTAGCCTGATTGGTTTAGGATCATGCTTGGGCTTAGGCTCAAGCCTAAATTTTATAATACTTTTAGGCCTCAACCCGGGCCTGAAACCCAAAAAATAATTTTGGGCTCTTCTTGAGCATAGGTGTGGCTCAACTTGGTCTGGACCACTTCTAACCTCCGTAACATCTATATGGTGCTTCAATATAATTAACGAAAGGGATGCACAGAAGTGGTGCAGGAAGTGTGCACTGTGTGCACCCATTGGCTGTGAGCTTGTGCAGGCGTGCGTGCGGAGTACGTCACGGCTCATTGAGTCATGACACGCGCATCCGCACAGGTACGCGGGTGCATGCATTCATGCATTGAAGGTGGTGCACAAAGTCGTTCCCTAACGAAAGATATGCTCTTGGAGGAAGAGAAAAACCATCATTGCATGGGACTCTTACCACATGTTGAATTCGATCAATTAGAGAATGAATTCTTTCTTCCTAATTGTACGAGTCTCATGAAGTAAATACAATCTCTATTTATGTCCTACGTGACCTTTTAATTATATTGTGAAGTGACAAATAAATACTTTTACTTTAGCGTGTTACTTATGGTTATGAGAGATCCGGTCCCATGGAGCATGTCTAGGAAAGTAGTTTATCTAAAATCAAATAGCATGAGTCTGAAGGGAATGTGTATTTTGTTTTGCACATATCATATGTGTTCATTAGTTGACTAGATATGTCATCATATTGTGGCTTGAATATAATTGTGGACACATAATGAGGTAAAGGAGCCAAGCATACACTTTGAAGGATTAGAGATGTTTGAAGTGTTAAAACAAAAACATCTTGAACATAGCGGGAAACATTTTTGTTTTAAAGATTGCAACCGCTATATCATCCATAACAAGTACATAGTATTAAGCTCTCAAGTGTAGGTATACTCATAGATCACATAGCCTATTTCTTTATGAAGATTTCTTTAAATTAGACTATCACGGCAAGAAAGTAAACTTTTTATAGCGAACTTGTTATGGCAAAATATTTTTATCGCTATATTATCATTTATAACGGTAAAATAAAAATTAAATTTGCTGTAATAAATATTTATTACGTCGAAAATACTTTTTGTCATGATAAAATATTATTATAGGTCTATTTTAAAGGTTTTATAAAAAAATAATTTTTTTTTTTGTTATTACGATGATAAAAGTATTTCATCGCTATAAATAAATTTATAACGATGATAATTTTTTTCGTCGTTACAAATTTCTATCAAATTTTATTAAAAAATAATATTTTTAGGTATTACAATGACAATAAATGTCATCGCTATAAATCTAGCTATTATGGTGAATTTTCCTTTCATTGTTATACATTCAGACTTTATTTTAAAAATTATTTTTTATTTCTAGTTATTATGATGAGAAATAAAATTTGTCGCTATAAATCTGGTTATTACGGCAAATATTCATTTCATCGTTATACATTCAGATTTTATTTTAATTTTTTTAATTTCTAGTTATTACGATGAGAAATGAAATTTGTCGCTATAAATCTAGTTATTACGGTGAATATTTATTTCTTCGTTATATATTCAGATTTTATTTAAATTTTTTTAATTATATGTATTACAATGAGAAATCAAATTCATCGCTATAAATCTAGTTATTACGGCGAATATTTATTTCGTCGTTGTACATTTAGATTTTATTTTAAAAATAATTTTTTTTCTAGTTATTACGACGAGAAATGAAATTCGTCGCTATATGTTTTTTATTTTATTATTTAAATTTGTTACAATGAATAACGATGAGTTTTATTTTGTCGTTATAACCATGTTGTAATGGCGAAATAAAACTTGTCATTATAACTATTTTACCCTATCTCAGTGCCCGATCTAGGGTTCTTTCTCTTCGATTCTTTTCCTCTTCCTCCGCTGCTCTCTCCCTCTCTTTCTTTTCTCCTTGGATCGCTGTTATGCGCCGATTTTCCTCTTCTCTTCTCTGCTTCAGCAAGGCATTAGGGTTCTGTCGCTACCGCACCTTCTTCTTCACCTCTGCTCTGCCCTCTCCTCTCTCTGCTCGTCGTTGGCTCGAGCTTCTTCTTTCTCCATCCTTACGGTAAACCCTCTGCCTTTTGAGCTTTATTTTTTTGTTTTAGATGGTATGCCTTAAAACTACACAGCACGCTGTGTAGAGAAATGGGTTTAACTCCATTTGAGTGTAGCAAGAAAACCCTCAATATGTTTGAATTTTAGTTTAAAAATCATTAGGTTGTTTTGATTTTGTAATACTATAACGTTTTTACATAAATAATTGCATTTAGTTGATGAACCGATCTTGCTGTACCCAAGGGTATTTGCACTCGGTCCAGAAATTTGATTGGTCATCGTAGATGTACTTGAGGGTGTTGCACCCGACGGTTTTACCCTGCTCTCTTCACCTATTTGGGGTGACATAGCCGCAGATCCAACACCACGCTCCTTCGCTGCCTTTTCTGGCTTTATTGACCCAATTATTGATTTTGATGAATAGCAAAAACTATATGAGTATATTTCTTATATTACTAATAATTTTGATTAAGTGTTTCAGAAATTTAAAATATTTATTTATTCAATATCTAAGAAAAATTAAGTTTGAATCCATGTCTAGTATCAAGTGTCAAGTTTTAGAAATTAGAGTCGACTCTAGATGTATTAGGGCCGACTCCAGAGCGTATCGAAACAGTTTGACACTTTCGGCACGCATTAGAGTCGACTCCTAAAGAGATTAGAGCTAACTCTAATCGAAAGACAAAGAGTCTCATTTCTGCATCAAATTATAGCCGACTCCCGCAGAGAATTAGAGCCGACTCTAATGGTTATATATGGAGTGATTTTTTGGGGCTTCATTAGAGCCGACTCCCGCATTGCTAGAGCCAACTCCCGCATGAGAAGTGTCGACCTCTCAAAAAGCCAGAGCTGACTCTGCGACTAGCGGATGTTCCTGTTTTGCACATCCCAAGTTAGAGCCAACACCAGGTCTTGTTAGAGCCGACTTTAACTTGTCAGAGACGGATTTCAGAAGTGACAGCGACGACTCTAGAGCTTGACTTTTCTCCAACAAATTTCAACGACTCTTTCCTCTTTCGTGCTAAATACATCCTTAAGTACTTTTAACGGCTAGTTTTCATCATCAAATGGTTTTAGAGGAGATTATAAAAGAGGAGCCATCCGACCGTTTTGAAATATAGAAAAATAGAGAACAAAAGTGAGAAATAAAAAAGATAGAGTTCAAATCCGAAATCTTTTGTTAGAAACTGAGTTTATAGAAATCCAAAAATATTTGAAAGTTCATCTTGAAGAATTTTCATCAAATCAGAAGGAGAAAAAGAGAGCCCTAGTTCTTCAAAAGCTTCTATATTAAGGATTCTTCCAAAGCTTCAAGCCCAACTTGAGGAAGATGATTTCAGAGGAAAAGAAGAAAAGCCCAACTTCAGAAATCTTTTAAATCAAGCTCTTCTATTTCTATCTTGATTATATTGTCTTATTTGCTCATTTGAGGAGCTTTATTTTTGTTGTAACTATTTCTCTATTATTCTTGTTGATTGATTTAATCAGGGGATTGAATCAAGGGAGGTTGTTTAGCCTTGTTCAAGTTAGAAAGCTTGTGATAGGTTTTGTGCTGATGAACCTATGAAATCAACTGGGTTTGTTGTGATTCCATTGTAAAACAACAAGTTTGAGTGTGAGCTTGTAAAACAACTCTGCTGTAATTAAGGTAATTATAGTGTGGGCCCAAGAGTTCCTTAGGAGTGGATGTAGATGTAGCTAATACCGAACTACTATAATTTTTTTTATGTTTCTCTCTTTCTCTCTACTCTATATTTCATACTTTGCTTTGCATTTTTAGCACCACACTCATAGCTTATATTCTTGTGCACTATCACTTTGTGAAATTATTTTTAAGTGTTGAAATTTTTAAAAACTTAATTCATCCCCCCTCTTGTGTTGCCATCTGGGCCAATAAGCTTGCCCCTAGATGTTTTCCCTGGGATGGAGCTCGACTTTCACCATTGTAGTTGATGCCATGAGTAAAGGGGGCGAGACTTCTGACAGTGTGTCTCCCATCCATGAGCGGAGCCGTTGGAGGTGAGGTTGGAGAGGGAACCATCATCCCAAGTTTGGCCTTTTATTTCTTTGTCTTTGGTAGAAGATCCATTGCCATTATCAATGGGTTGTATAGGTGAACCAATGACAACCTCTACAGATGACTTGCTAGATGTTCGATGAAATGGACCAATGCCCATTGTTGCAACCCCCGATCCTAACCCTGCCCTCAAATTGTCCAGCTCCACTCCTTCATTCTTAACCTATGGCTTGATTAGGATGAAGCTTAGCCTTGCCTTTATCAAGTATAGTTAACCTAGTGGTCCTTGGCTATCTAAGTATAATGTCAATTGGCCATTATTGACCAACCATGGCAGCCCCAAATAGCCATGGATCTGGCTATTATTCACCCCAAAACAGAGAGCCAAAATCCAGAAAATAGGGGCTGGTTTGACTCCAAATTCTAGCAGCCATTAGTGACATCTATTAGTTATGATAGAATCCCAGTCACTGGCCATCATTGATCATGAAACCCAATAGTGGTTGGTTGGGTTACAATGGTCGATCAGCCTTGAACTCAATTGTGAAGTCATCACATATATCTGTCAAGCCCAAACCCATCTTGTGCACAGGACTGAATCCTTAAGCTAAATCTGGATTCAAGTTGGCCAAACAATTAACTCTAATTTCTACAAAGCCTAAGCCTGTGTTTGTATAAATTTATTACAGGCACAACACTTCACAGTAATTCCTAGTTTGTGGTTAAAGCCTAAATTAGTGGCTGTCTGTTGATTGATTCAATTTGGCTCATTGATGCCCTTAATTATTGTTGAGAATGGAACTTTAGTGTACTGAAAAGCTAGATGCATCGCCAGTAACCATTTTTAGTAGGCTGAAATGTGTCAAAGCTCCCATAAGTATTCTGCCACCTGAGGTTGGACAATCATCAGGAGAGTTTCGCTTCGAGTTTTTGACCGAGATAAAAGTGGTCCTACATGATATGGCACTACTTGCGGTAAGAAAGTAGAGTGAGATCACGGATGCACAGAAAGCACCTATGATCAATCAACTTCAAGTCAGCATAATTATATTAAATTACTTTAGATTACTTTTAGATTACTTTTAACGTACTTAATATATCTTATAACTTTTATAATTTTATTATATAAATGTAGATAAAAAACGGTATTAACTTTCAAATAAATAAAGTATATCGAGAATTTAGATATCTGCTTCACATGCACTTTATTAGTTACGATGGGGACACAAATGTGAGCTTAGCAAAGCAAAATAAGCCATCTCGTATCTCACAGAATAATTGAGACTTTCTTTATAATTATTTTTATTCAGATGAGTATAAAGTAAATGCATCCATACAATTAATTTAATAGTTTATATTTTTTATAAACTCATATAATCCTTTCCATTCTTTGATGTAGAAAAAATCAAAAACAAATAAATCTAATCGAAATTACAGCTATATGGAGCTCTCACTGGATCGAAGTCAATACCGGCTCACTTTTATGATATGGTAAGGAATACTTGGAGTATCAGGTTTTATGAATTAAAATCTTTTATGTAGCTCATGCATGTTGTCATCCATCACACCACTTGCAAATACTATATACTCCTTTCTCTTTAATAATTATATTAAGAGAGAGCTTTCACCAACCATATTCAAGTGTTTAGTATTACAAAAAGTTTCAAGTCTTTTGTATCACAAAAGTTTTAAGTGTTTAGTATCACAAATGCTTCAAGTCTTTAGTATCACAAAAGTTTCAAGTATTTAGTATCACAAATGCTTCAAGTGTTTAGTATCACAAATATTTCAAGTGTTTAGTATAAGAAATGCTTAAGTCTTTAGTATCACAAATGTTTTAAATGTTTAGTATCACAAATGCTTCGAAAAATGTTTCGTCGTAATAGGAAGCTATTACGACAAAATATTTTGGTCATAATAGGTTATAAGTTATTACAGCGAAACTATTTCACTGTAATAGTTGCCTATTACGATAAAATATTTTCTACGTAATAGGTTCGCCGTAATAGGTTATAAGTTATTACGGTAAAACTATTTCGCCGTAATAGCTGCCTATTATGGCAAAATACTTTTGCCATAATATGTTTATCATGGTGAAATTATTTCGCCATAATATGCAACTATTACGATGTAACTAATTCGCCGTAATATATTTTTTTAAAATATATTTAAAAAAAATTATAACGATGATATATTTTTGCTATAATATTATTTATTACGATAAAAATATTTTTATTGTAATAAATTATTATGACAACAATTTATTACAATGATTTTGAAACGTATTGCAACGAACTTTTTATCATCATTACGGTGACTTTGGTACGTATTACGATGAATTAATTCGCATTATGATGAATTAATTCGCTGCAATAAGTCATTTTTCTTATAGTGATGTTAAGATTATTTATTTTGATATAATGGTGCCATGTAGTCTATTTTGTGCAAACAGGAGATGTTGCAAATGGAAGCAGATTAGGCGCCAGTAATGGGTCGATTTGACTTAATCCAAATTTATGATTTTTAATTTAACTAATGAATTGGTTGAGGAGAGTTATTTTTAGTTTCTTCCTCTTAAAAAAAAAAAATCTCCCACTTGCTATACAAAAAATGAATAACTACTCTCCCTCTATTTTTCACTAAGAATCTTCATAGAAAACGGATCAAGACACCATGGGTTATAGAAAGTGTGAAATTTTCATCTGAAGTTATAACAGACCAACGATATAGCATATGCGAAACATCAGATGCAATCTTTAAATACAAAAGGTATCCCAGTTTTGACTCCAACTATTATTTCATTTATTTTATTTCACACACGAACTAAATTAGTAGATTACGATATACGGTTAAATATTCTAGGATGTTATCCTCATATGGCATCAAAATTTTATGGCATAATTTTGTTATCTTCTCCCATGGTGAACTACTAATCCTGTAGGCAGCTAATGCGCGTTGTGAGGACTCTTCTGATTTCACATCTATTAAACTTTATGCTTTTATTTTATTCCTTTTGGATAAATGCAAAGGTAGGAAATGAAGGATATCAGTCAAATATATCTTGGATACTTCACACTAGAATGAGAAATGGCTGAGAAAAGGAAGTGAGAGGGGGGAATAACTAGGATAACAATTTCAAAAGCGAAGGACATAAATTACCAGGAAAATGGTTTTCCAAGCTATGATGGATTTCTACAAGGCTTGACTAAGAGGGAGTAATTTAAATGGAAAATCCTTCCAAAGGCTTCGACGGATGGATGCCTACATTAGGAGCTTAACTAAATGATAAGACCGTATCACTCTTTGATGAGATAAGGATACGATGTTGCTATCCCTTTCTCACCACCGTTCTTCACTTTAATCATTGTGTCCTATTGATATGAAAAGTAGCCCTGGATTGTTTCCCAACAAAAAAATTTTGAACTTAAATAAAATTCCCCAGAGTTTTTTTTTTCTTTTTTTTTTTAATAACACCCAATAGCGGCCTGCCAAAGGGTCATTTGTAAAATTGATATTTTTTGACTTCGATTTTGCCTTTCTGGAACCAAATTTTTTTATGAGAACGATGTTAAAGGATAAAACAACATTTGAAATCGCTCGCTCGTTCCTTTCTTCTTCCGCCGAGCCCCCTGTTCCTTCTCCCACCTCACCTCCCCTCCCCTCACCTCCCCTCCTTGTTCCTTTCTTCTCCCGCCGAGCCACTTCTCCCCCGAAATGGCGCTTCTAAAAGCACCATTCCGAAATTATGCTTTTAGATCGCTTCATCAGCATTGGTGATAAAAATATTATTTTAAATAACATTTTATATTATAACACTAAGCTTACAAAAAGTTTGATTTCAACGTCAAAATAGCGAAACCGGTGTCAAAAGACTCGCCTGCCAAACACGGTTGCGCCTCTTCATGTCCCACGATTGCGTTTGTCGTCCGCCCCGTCACCGTCCATAATATAAAATCAAAAGTTGATGGGATTCGGTGGGTATTTTTGGCAGCAACAATCAGAGATCAAGAAAGAAAGAACAGCCCGAATATGATTTATTTCAAGTTGATTGTGACACCAGCTTCGTGGATTTAGGAGAGAGAGAGAGAGAGAGAGAGGTGGAAGAAAACAGCATTACAGCCAGAAAGGTGTGGTACAACCATCACCTTTAGGTAGTGTTTGAAATAGGAGATGAACAGATATTCAAAGGATATCCCTCTTATTCTCAAAAGCCATAACTATAAGGGATAGCTGGAAATAAAGTTAACCAAAGGGATAATCCATGATTAACCATTGTTAACCATGGGATATTCCCTCAATTTATTCCCTAGAGAATGCAGAAATTTATTCCCTAGAGAATGCAGGAATAGCTGGTTATCCCTCCAAATAAAAGTAAAAAAAAAGTTATCTTATGAATTTACCTTTTTTGCATTTGATATGATCAATTGGATAGCCAAGGGATATCCCTAGGGATAGTCAGAGAATAAATTCTATCCTATACACTTATCCATGGATAATATTTTTTCTATCAAACACTACGTTAACGTAAGAATGGATGCGAGTAGGGATTGTTCACCAACTTACGGTAAAAAAGAAGGATGAATGCAAGTGCAGATGAGAATAAAGGAATGATGGGGGCTTGCCTCGCAATACTCCTACCCAAATATATCAGTGGACTCATCAGGTAGAGATTCCTCTTTCTGCACTAAGATTTATCACAAAATATACAGAATCTTTATCCTAACATTAGATCTAAAATTAAGTATTGATAGCTATGGTCATCATTAAATCAAATGAAAGAGTAAGTCATGAACAAGATCCATCCAGGGAGAAGCAGGTGAAGGTTTCTAAAGCATTTGTATGTAAAAAGAGAGAGAAGGAAAAAAAAAAAAAGCTTACCACAGAATTCTGATCAAGTCCAGGGCAAGATCGAGGGCTCCATGCGAGGGCAGCCAACTTGACTGCCTTGAACCAAGGACACGGGTTCTCCAGCTGTATGAGCCTGAGTTTATTAGGAAACACTAATTGAAGCCTAACATGGAAGGAGAACAAACAGGGTGGACATAGGTAGGGAGACCTTAGAACGGTTAAGCTTCTTTTTCTTGAAAGAAAGATGCTCTCACCTGTGCAAAATTATTGAACTCTGCTCCGACTTCATGGAGTTGAATTCCAAACCGAATGCACCCCAAATAATATTATACTGTATGCACAGGCAGCTCCAAAAGATGCATTAACTTCTGGGCTTTGAATATCTAACCACCTTTGCCTCAAAAAAAAAAATAATAATACTGACAATCTTGGAATTTCCAAGGGATTACAACGCTACATTTTAACCTGCATGAAGCTTTGGTACAAACCACTGAAGCTCAGGTATCAGATGAACAAATTGTATATCTTATTGTTCAAGGTAAAGAGAGCACCTGACCGAGAGTTTGGTTCCATGCTGAGATGCTCTTCAGGTGATGTCACATTAAAGCAATACCAATGTGGTCATAAAGAAATTTGATGAAGACAGTAAATACATCATACAGTTCTAAAATTTATCCAGTGAAATATGTCACGAAATACGCTCAGCGCCGGAATGCATTGCTTTCATGAGCTACAGAGCCCCCTTGTGAGTAATAAGCACGGCGACGGACACTCTCTTCAATAGTAGAGCTTCCCCCATTTTCTGTTCCATAAATGCTCTTTTGGGTAGCATCTAAGAAATTTTTGCCTCGGGAAGAACTTGCCTGCAGTGCCTCTTGGGCATCAGCCTCAGCTGCTCTCTTCAATCGTTTCCACCTTTGCTCCTCATGAAGCTCCGCATCGAGTTGCATTTCTCGCAGCCGGGCTGCTCTCTCTTCCTCAGACATCTTCAGGACCCCCCGACGGCGGTTATAGCCAGGCTCCTGTTGAGGTTTCTGGGTATTAGTTTCCTTTGGGTTGCTTCCTATCCCAACCCCAGAACTATGATGAAGACGCTCAGATTTTGCCAGATCATTCTTTTTGCCCTCTTCCTCACTATGGTATTTTGAATCTGAATGACTTCTGGATGAATGCTTCTCATGCTTGGAGTAACTGTCCCGATGATGCTCTGATATTGAACGATCTCTCTTTCTTTTATCTTCTTCACCACCACTTGTGTTCTTTAAATGTGAACAAAATTTATCTGTGCGCTTATCACGCTTTGAGTTACCATGTCGGCCATGCTCAGACATTGATCGGCCCCTCTTTCTTCTCTGTGCGTCATCTTCTCTACTTTCAGAATCTGAATGAATTCTAGATGAACACTTTTCAAGCTCTGACTTACTGAGTTCTTGTGTCTCAGATGTTGCAGGATCCCTCTTCGTTCTCTCTTGTTCTTCTTCGCTTGTGTCTTCTGAATCTGAATAAAGTTTGGATGAATGCTTCCCATTCTTTGACTTACCATGGTGATGCTTGTGTTTTTTCTTTTCCCGTTTCTCCTCCTTTTCTTGCTTCTGCTTTTTATCAGCTTCTACCTGCGTAATCAAGGGTGTATTTAGTGGGATATATAACACATTTATGTCAAAATATCAGGATAAGACCCTAAAATATCATAATCACTTCAACAGCCACTAGGAAAGGCAATACACACTTCATACAACCAGTCCTAATTATATAATGGCCATCTAGATCAGATTGCTGACGCTAACCATAAAATGACAATTTACAGGGCATTCGGTCCCTGCTTACATCACATTTGTGGCATTGGATTTCAAATATCCCACCAAACTGCAAAGTTAAAATTGCATACTGTTAGGAGGGATGCCAACAATGAGAAAACCCAACATCCTGTTAGATGCAAGGTGGGATGCAGATCGTTTTCTTTCCGTACAATTGATGTATTCTCTTTTGATTTTCACTTCCTTTTATGCCCTTTAATTTTAAGTGAAAATAAAACATTGCTCTTAAGCTTTTAAGCTATTCTTAATCTTGCATTTAAAGTTGTCTTCTTCTCATGCTCTAACAAGATAGACTCTCAAAATCAAAGAAAGCAGCTGTGGATCTAAGAACTTTTATATGTTTTTTTTAAAAGAAACTTTTGCATTCTCTTTTAGATATTTTTGTTTAAAATTTTGTAGATCTAAACTCTAACTATTACAGTTGAACATATTTCTAAGTTTTTGATAACAAATATTTCTTGACAATTTTTTCCTTCTAAATCCCAGCAATGGGTTAGTCCTCCTTGATATTTCTTGTTGCACTTGGGGAAGCAAGTGTTCATATTTTCTTTTTATTATTATTATTATCTTTATGCTATGAATTTGTATTTTTGGATAAAATATATGATGACACTATTTTATGTATTATTTTGTGCCCTTTGTTAAAGAATTTCTACATCAACATTTTTTATTATCGTAGTGCTTTTGTTTCTTTTATCAGTAGAGGTTTGTATTTTGAGCATTAGTAATATGATACCATTACATATTTTTAATTTAAAAAATGTGTGAAATGTATGATTAACTTGGTTTAGAATATTTGTTATTCATATGATAAACCATCGGTAGCATGGTAGCATGAAAACAATATAGCTAGTTGAAAAATCAAAAAAATAAAAAATGTCACCGGCACAGCCTAAATCATAACCTCAAGTCAACTCATCTAAGCCTTTTCCCAACTACATGGGGTCGGCTACATGAATCTGCTTCCTCTACTCTGCTCTATTCAGGACTAAGTCGATGCTCAAATTATAAATGTTATCTTTCTTAATTATTTCTGTCCATATTAATTTAGGTCTACCTTTATCTCTATTATTACCATGGATTGTTAAAAGATCACTCTTTCTAACTGAAGCATTTAAAAGTTTTCGTTGTATATATCCAAAACCACTGTAATCGGTTTTCTCTCATTTTATCTTTAATTGGGGCTACTCCTATTATTTTTCGTATATGTTTATTTCTAATTCTATCTTTTAAAATTTTACCACATATTCATCTTAACATGTGCATTTCTGTTACACTTAATTTATTTATATGTTGTTTCAGTATTGCCCAATACTCTGTTACATATAGTATAGCTAGCCTAATAGCAGTTATATAAAATTTTTCTTTTAATTTTAATGGGATGCATCGATCATACAATACATTCGAAGCACTCTTCCACTTAATTCATCCTACTTTAACTCTATGATTCACATCTTCACCTATTTCACCTTCTTGCTGGATAATTGATCCCAAATAGCTAAATTTTTTGCTCCTTGGTATCTCTTGGCTTGCAATCTTTACTGTCCCTTCATTTATATTTCTACTTTTACTAAAATTATATTTCATGTATTCAGTTTTTGTTTAACTAATGTTTAAATCTTTAGATTCTAAAGCTTCTATCCAAATCTCTAGCTTAGCATTTACTTCAGATTTAGTTTCATCAATCAACATTATATCGTTTGCAAATAACATACATTATGGGACATCATCTTGAATATGTTTGGTTAATTTAGCCTAAATCATAACCTGCATGCACATAATAAATTAGCAACAACATTAATTGTGTTCATTTGGATCATTTAGCATGATTTGAATTAAAAATGTTGTAGTGACAATGACTGCAACATGATTTTATTTTTGACATAGATGCCATTTTTTTATGTGATATGGACTACATATGAACATTAAAAGATGTCAAGTAACAAGCATGGAGGATTTGCTACTTCACATGATGAAGATGGTGATGATGGGGATAATGAATTTTACTTTGATGACCCTCAAGTATTGTATGTGATTGAGTCACCACAACCTTGTTAGATCAGAAGAAGAAGAAGAAGAAGATGATGATGATGAGTAAAATGTAATGTATTATTTTAGGACATAATACCATGTATTGAAACTTTAAGTTGTATATTTGGTTATCATATATTACCATAAATAGTGGGTATTTATCAAATGAAAACAAGAATTTTGAAATAATTTTCAAAATAAGTTAGGACCTTATAATTGTTTACTGGTAGTATTTATATATAGTTGATGAAACTAAATCTGAACTAAATGTTAAGGTAGAGATTTGAAGAAAGGCATTAGAATCAAAAGGTTTTAAGATTAGTAGAACTAAAACTGAATATATGAAATATAATTTTGTAGATGCTATGTAGAAAATTCCTAGGGCTGATATCGTGGATGAGAATGATGGCTTTTGTACACATAATTGTCAACATGCAGGGACCAGGTGGAGCATCAGAAAAGCTGATCTTGAAAATAAGCACATTTCAACGCCACATATGCAGAACACTGCAGATAGAGCTCATGGGCATTATATTTAATGTACATGATGCATTAGATCTTCACAGTACATCAGCTGTTGTACAGATAGACTGATCTATTTTGGTGGGAATCCTTGAATGCTTCAGTTGGGTAGGGCACCACAAACAAATAAAATTCCTGATTCCTGGGTTTAGTACTGAACCAGATGTTAAGGCATAACAGATGGTCTAGGCAAGTCAGATAAGCAAAAAGGCAATGTAATGCACCAGGAGAAATAACATGGGTTTTCTAAAGTATCATATAGCTGAATGAAACAAATAAGCAGAGCCCCTTATTGTGAAAAAGGCACAGGATTGCATCATTTGCTACTTAGAGAAACAACTGCTCAATATTTCGAAAATTGTTTTTCATAATTGTTTTTATCTTTTAATATATCATTTAGTTTTATTAAGAATGTACACATATTAATGTCTATCAAGGTCTTCATTGTATCTGTTTATCCAGATGTTCATATCCATTCAGAAGAATCCATGCCCAATGAGTTTTCCCGGATTTGGATATCTATCAACTAGTTAGTCACAAGTCAGATTTTTAGATGCTCATCAAATTCTTTGATTGCACTTTTGAATAAATAAAGGCAAACTGGGACATTCCCACAATCAGTTGGACCCACCAGAAAAGCTTTTACAGTTTGAGCTTGGTTAAGGAAGTAACTATTAAAAAAATTTTGTGAAAATGTCAACTACAACACCTTAACAAAGTTGAAAAAGTTTCCTACATCATTGAGCTAATTTTGATTTCAGATGAGAAACATGTAAACTACAACACCTTAACAAATAACATCTTTTGATATTTTCTATAATAAATATTCTAAAAAATGGATATATTAAGCTCGTGTGCATGTGTATGCATAGAGAGAGAGTACTTAAATTATTTTTAATGTCCCCAGATCTGTTACTTTTGCTAATCACTGCATCAGACATTAGATACATGCCTGAGTTCATCCAAGAGTGAAATTCGAACATCTGAGTCGTATTGGAAATAGTAGTTATGTTTTCTGTGTTATGTAAATGTATGTATGGAAATAATCACACTAAAGCATTTACAGAAACATGAAAGTGAATTGACCACACAACATACAGATTTCTTGATCATGGCCATCTTGATGGGATTATTCTTTATCCTGGCAAGTGCTTCCTGCTCACGTTGTCGGATAAGAAGCAAGGGATCAGAGTGGAGTTTCCTCCAAGCGTCATTTGCAGACTGAGGCTTATCCTCAAATAAAGCACCAGGAACAGCTGCCTGAAATATTTCAGAAATAAAAAGATTAAAATATTGCAAAAAATGGGGGAAAATACGTAAGTTCTTGATAGTATTAAAATATCAAGCAGTCCAGGCTCCATGGTAATAAAGGGTACCAAATTACAAACTGCATGCAAATTTAACAAAAAGGGACCAATAATAATCTGTTAGGCAACTCCTCATACTTAAACCTGTGTTTCTTAGACTCCTGAACCCATCTCAAAGAATTCATGTCAAACAGAAATATGCTAGATGCAGCCACTCATTATATTGTTTGAATGCAGCTTTTACATATCAGAGAAAAGTTAGACTCCAAATGAGTTTAATCTGTTGTGTTTACTCGTGGAAAATTACTAAAGGCAGTAGGCATCAATAATTTTGCAAAGCATCATCTTCCTTGTAATCTTGAGCTAATTTTGGAGTTTGGAGAAGCAACCTGCATTTAGAAACACTTTTAATAGATAATTCATCTGATGCCTTTTTTTATACAAAAATAAAAGTTAGTTTATATAATGTTGCTAAAAGTACTTTTTCCTACATGTCACCCTAACCTTAGTTTTCCTCTTGCTGAGCCAGATAGTAGGATATGCATATGAACTACTACTAATGAGTTTAATCTGTTGTGTTTACTCGTGGAAAATTACTAAAGGCAGTAGGCATCAAATAATTTTGCAAAGCATCATCTTCCTTGTAATGATCTTCCAGCACTCTCTAACCCCCTGTTTGCAATTCAGCCACCACCCACTACTCTGCTGTAACCCAACCTCCCCTCCTTCTCATCACCACAACGCTACCCTCGTCAGCCTCCTTTCCTCCCTCCTTTCGACTCCTTACCTCTTGACTGCCCCATCTCCACCATCATCTCTTCTACTCCCTCAATGGCTTCCTCCACCCACCAAACTCCTCGTTGAGTCTACTCCAGCCCCCACAAACAATGGAGGTATTAGAGAGACAAGAGACTAATAAGCCCGATGTCATGGCCACTAAGCATAGGAACGAAAAAGATAAATTCCTTTTTACATTAATTCTCTTGAGATACAAAGAGGGATCGACCTCTTTGTTACTTAGAAAAACACCAATACTTGTGACTTGTTCATGACCTATTGAGGCCCTTTCTTGCCCTCCAAAGTCTTGGAATAACCATCTTGGAATTACCATACTTGCCATACACAGTTTCACTAGGACTTAGAGGGTGGCAAATCATGTCAATAGGTCATCAATGGGTCGGGACAACTTCAAAGTATAATAATAAATAGGTCAACCCAAACTTGATTTGTTTATTAATCGAATAAAAAATCTAACCCGAATCCAACTTGTGTATTACATAGGTTGCATGACACGACCCATTACCCTTTTGACTTATATAATCTGTGTGACCCGTATGACCTATTTAACCCATATAACCTATGTAACTCCGTATAATATGTATAAATATTGTATAACCAGTACAATTTGTGTAACATGTTTAATACTAATTAATCTGTAAAGTAATTGTATATTAAAAATCATAACTAAGGCATAAACAAAATTTTTCTCATTCAAGGGGAAAGAAGAGAGATAAGCAAAAAATCCTTACATAAGTATATACTCATCATAATAAAATAATAATTAATTAAAGGATAACATTAACTTAAATAAATAGATTTGGCGGGTCATATCCAGATAGGCGAATTGGGTTACATGAATTGACTTGTTTAATAATTGAGTCAATTGTGGGTTAATTCACTCGACTCGACCTATTTATTAATTGTGTCTAACAGATCAATCCAATTTTGACCTGAACCTATTTGTGCTTAATCCGATCCTACTAACTTCATGTCGAGTCTGAATTGTATCCATGGATCTTGTCCAAAATTGCCACCCCTACTAGAACTGGCTACTTTAGTCATTCAATGACATTTCCAGACAATTCGTAGTGAGATTGATGGACAATGTTAAAAAGACTAAAAGAATATATGGATTTTATCAAGTATTGTAGCAAAACCCTAATAAGTTATGATTTGGAAATGGCAAAAGTTCAATAAGTAATTCAGCCATCATTTTGATTATCCTTTTGAAAAAATTGATCCTTCCAATATTTTACTTATATACTAGTAATAGGTGCATGCATTTTATATGAAGTAATAATGAATTTAATTTAGTTGCTTGGGAATTGGGGTTGCAAAAATTGTTTAGTTTCTTATAACTAAAACATCCAATGCAACTATAGTTGTTCGCATATTTAATGTGGAAAGAGATACAAATACCATGAAATTGAGTTGGTGCACTCCCCCTGGTAAACGGTTATCTATTCACATTTTCTAATAGTATAATATTTATCATATTCTTTTATAATTCTAATGGAAAATGGTATTGCTATTAAATTGTCATTGTATTAGTATAAGGATAACTATTATAAAAGGTAGACTTGGCTACATTCGACCTCCTCCACCTTGGATCCACACAATTCAAGGATTTCAAAGATGAAAAGATAGAAAAGGTTGGATAGCTCCAGGATCTTTGAAGATCCTCGATGGGAATGTGATCGGATCCTAAACTTGGCTATATTCGAAGATAACCAAATCTATCTCATTATTATCGTAATTATATGGATATATAAAATTTAGATATCATAAATGTATAATAACTAGAAATATTATTTTTTATTATAACTAATAATTATTATGTATTATTTATCATATCTAACTGCCGACCCCATGTAGTTGGGAAAAGGCTTAGATGAGTTGAGTTGAGTTTTTATCATATCTAACTATAATTATTAGAGTAATATTATATATAGATTGTCATATTATAATAGTATTGTGATGTTGTAGAAATATTATCTATAACTATATTATAATAGCATTATTATTGTCACAATATTATTCTAATATTTAAATATAAAATATAATATATTATACTATAACAACAATATATTATAATATTAATATAATACAAAATACTTTTATTGTAATAATGTTATAATATTACCACAAGACTTTGTTAATTGCAAGACCCCTTGTAGTTGGTACTGCAACTGCAGTTCCAATTGGGGCTTTTCTTGCAGCTGAATTACAGCCTGTAGTTGCAACTGTGTGCATCCAAACAATTATTTGGGCTATCGCAATTTTATTGCAGCCAACTACAATTGCAACCTGCCAATTGCAGGCAATCAAACAGCCCCTCAAATTTTTTGTTTTCTTAATAGGGAAGGAGTGGTACAGTCCCACTAGATCTGATGAAAATAAGAAAAAAATCCCAGGATAAGAGGAAAGACAAGAAAAGGCAGGGTACCAGGTCGGATTTTGTCAGCAGAGAGTAGTGATTGAATTAGAATCTGAAACTTCTCGATAAAAAAACTTGTTATACCAAATATGGTCATCAAAAATCAATAAATAATGAAATTATGGTACGCTGTCCAATTATTTTCCCATCATGGGCAAAAGCAGGCCCCAAAATCATGCTCTTAATAAATCATGGATATAAAGATAATTATTAACACCAAGAAGATTACTTTATTAAGTAAAATAATATGTTAAAGATGAAGATAAGGCAACAGCCAGCATGGTGCTAGAAAAGAACATAATAAAGGCTTCAGTGAAGTTTCGCCACACTGGATCCATACTAGTACAGTGCCACTATGGCCATATATAATGTTGTTAAAATCATAGGCACATCTAAGCATAAAGAAGTCTTGGAATCTAGGCACGAGAGATAAAGAAAATGCGCGCGCCCAAACGAAGTGAGGCATATATTTTTAAAATAAATAAAATAATTTATATAAGAAAGACTTATAATAGAAAAAGCTAAAAAAATTATAATAATATGTTTAGCCTATTAGCTCCATACAAAGCCTTCTCTTTGTCAACTGAAATTTATAATCTCTTAATGTTTTTCTTCATTCGGAAATACTCAACTCAACTCAACTCATCTAAGCCTTTTCCAACTATATGGGGTCGGCTACATGAATCTGCTTCCTCCACTCTGCTTTATTCGGAGATAATAGCATAATTTTTGATATTCTATCTTTTTGTTTTTTTTTTTTTAGCTTTTTTTATAGGGTGAAAAGAAATTGTGTACAGGATGGTATATCATAAAATCAACATAGTCTAATAAATATAATAGATTTTAAAAAATATTATAAATATAGCTTACAAAGAAAGGTGTGCATTTTTTGTATTTAAATTATATTAAAAGCATACATTTTTTTCACCTTATGTACGCCAAGATAAAGGCACCTTGCTTAAGGTATAAAAAGCGTTAATCCACCTTAAGAGTGCTTTGTACCTTAGGTACACTTTAAGATATAAGAAGCACCTAACTTTTAGTGCCTTACGCCTTGTGCCTTCAACGTACCTTTGACAATACTGCTATATAGGGTTGGTTTGATATATCAAGGCTTGGTATGGTATGCCCCTAAACCAAGTTTTGGTTTGGTGCCAATCTAATATGGTACACTCAATATAGAACCATGCCTACTGACATGGAAAACCTTGGCTTCAATTTTAGAAACATGTTAAATGAATGTTGCAATATTAAGAGTCATAGTGTATCATTCTAATTCTATTTTCTTATTCAACACATGCACTTGCGTCTTGATATCTCACCTCTATTTATCCATCACCTCTTCTTATTATTACATCTTTTTTCAAGTCAACCTCAGTTATATCATCAATTAATGAGTGTCGTCCCAAATTTGTAATTCTTGCATCATTATTATGTGATATGTGAGAATGAAGTGGCTTGAAATCTATAGTGTTTTTTTTTTTTTTTGGAAAAACCTACTTCTCCCTCTATAGGATACAGATACAACCATTCACTCAAGCAGTCCAAGTAGCCAAAGCATGTCAATTTTCATATCTATACACAGTCCTGTAAATTTTCAGACAGTTCAGATGGTTTGAAATCCTAGAGTTAGCAGCAATCACCTACAAACTAGGGAAGCTCTGAACAACATATCCATGACAGGTAATTTAGTGTCTTCTTACATATTTTTGAGATATCACTTACAGCATTTCATGTGTTTTCAGACAACGATATCTCCTTCTACTACTCGTCTACTTTATCAGTACATTTTTTTTTTAATACCTACCTATCATATGCTTAGCTACAAGTACTTGTTAATCAATACCATTTGATGAAGATTCACCATTACCATTTCTTTTTCTTATGCAACTAAAATGACACTAATTGTTCAAACATATCCATATATAGCACAGGGAATATAGCTGCATAGAAAATCATTGCTTAAAGATTTGGATATGATAAAAAACCTACATATCCACCAAATATTCATCCATCATCACCAGCCAGCATTACATACACTTTTTGACAATGTAAACATCCTAGCCACAGCAAAAATGTTGTCTGCTTAGGTCAGCAGGAAGTGTTGGCATTTGACATGCCTTCACAACACTTCAATGCAATTGAACAACTTAGCCTCAAATGTCTGGGCAATTTACTCAATCACCATTATTTTATTCGTCTCTCATTAATGTGATACAATATGAAAGACATTCTCTGATAAATAACATGAATTAGTAAACATGTTTTAATATTGATATGTTTTTATTCATATGGTGTATAGTAATGTCATCAAAGAAGATTTTATGGAGATCGAAGTGTCCGACACTTGGCAGAATACCTGAAAATTTGGGACCTACGCCAACTATTTGAGAAACATTAACCATAGCTCATCTTTTCCAAGTAGAAATATAGTGTAATACAAAAAGAGTCACCATAAAAGCAACAATCTAGATGAGCAACCAAGCACAACATGTAGGTTGTCAAGTTGAAAAGCATACTCAAAATCTTCCAAGTTGTGCTACATCATATAATCTATTATTGTCAGCTCAGGTAAGCAACACACATCATATCCAAATGTCTAGGAGGTCACCACTGAGATACTAACCTTACAAAATATGGAAAGGGTACCAAAAGATAATTTATATTAAAAAAAAAGTGTTATGAATGGTTATGCCATTTAATCCGTTTTGCTAGCACAAAATGACTGGCAATATTACCCACAAAGAAACACATTTCATGCAATGGAAGTCTCTTTTCAGCTTGTGTAGTATGCAGTTGATAGATTTCTGGCAATTTTAATGATGGTAAGAGCATGATAACAGCTTTTAGCTTATAAAATGGCATAACTCAGCAATAGTGCACAGTAAGAACGCCCTAGTAGTTGAATTAGCTACCAGTTTGGCCTGTTTCACGACCTCTTCAGAACCCCCAGCATCACTAGTTTAGGGCCTGTTTTGTCTGCTTAAATGGGCTGACCGGGGACACACTTCCCCGAAGCGGCTCCGGCTCCTCAAGGGCCAAAGCAACTTCAGGCCTATTTTCCTAAAATGGCCAATGTGGGAATTTACTTAGCTTCATTTTTGGCCAACCATACACCCAAGGTCAGTCTCCAATGGACCAAACCGAGTCCGAAGGTCCACTTATAGGAAAACCAATCAGACCATCAACACAATCACCCTGAATCGTTGACAGAAGTTTTCTAAATTATCAAGAAACACTTCTCACAGTTCACAAAGGTCAGCTCAATTATAAAGTAAAAACTCTAATCTTCCCACTGATCCAAGCTAAAACATTTCCATAAGATGACTCCCAGCAAAGAGTTGCACTTAAGGCATCACCTTTAGATTGGTAAACCGACTTGAAGGGAACTAGACATTCATGCTGGTTATTATTATCGCCAACAGTGATATCATCTTCTGGATTAATTGAGGGTGCTAGTGCTACTATCTTCTGTTGGAATTAATTTGTAATAAATGAGTGTGGAAATCTAAGTGTTTTTTTGTATTTCTATGTGACATTAATGAGTGTGGAAGTCTAAGAGATATCTAGAAGAATGAAGAGTCAGTTATGAAAACGAAGAATCACATGGGAAGACTAAAAGGTTCGTATTTATGAGAGAGCTCAATAGGCACTTTCTATGTCTATAATAGGTCAATGTATGAGTTTAAGTGAGTGGGAAAAGTTTATGAAATGAGATTCTAAATGCTATTACTCCCACTCCAAGCATTTCCTCTTGAGCATTATCCAAGTACCTATCTATCAAGTTTTTTTCCTACAATTTGTTGAAAAAAAATCTTTGATAGATAGGTACTTGGATAATCAAGAGGAAATGCTTGGAGTGGGAGTAATAGCATTTAGAATCTCATTTCATAAACTTTTCCCACTCACTTAAACTCAATACATATTGACCTATTTATAGACATAGAAAGTGCCTATTGAGCTTCTTTCATAAATACATCATAATATAACCTTTAGTCTTCCCATGTGACTCTTAGTTTCATAACTGACTCTTCATTCTTCTAGATATCTCTTAGACTTCCACACTCATTAATCACATAGAAAATACAAAAAACACTTAGATTTCCACACTCATTTATTACAAATAATTCCAACATCTCCCCTTAATTTGTAATTTTCATAATCTTCAATTACTGATTTGAACTGCAACCAGGAGGAAAATCTCTTATGGCACATGCTCTTCTCTTGATGTATGATGTGGATATCTTGTATCTACTTCAATCACTCTTTCTTCATCTTCTATGATAACTCTTTTTTTTTATTGTCTGCTTCAACTCATGTAATTCTTTCATTACATCTTCATATTTGTTCTTCAACTCTTCATAGGCTTCATGCATATTTTGCGTTGATAGCTTGACAGCTTTAATTTCCTGAAAATGCACATCTTCACAGTAATATTATAAGTATTTTTCAAATAGATAATTGCTTGTAATGCTGCAGTATTTTCTGCTTCCTTCTTTGACAAAGTAACAGGACCATCGATCATAAAACTTTCACTTATATCTTCAAAAATAACTGTTGCCACGAACTTGAAGAATGATCTGGTCCAAACTTTTCACTTGTATACATTGCAAGAGAAAATTTAGTTTTTCAAGCATTTCTTTGAGCATTACCTTATAGGGCGTAACCACAACTATTACCTTCTCATCCTCCATCTTCTTCCAATAATTGTACAAGGGAAATAAAGAGGTAATCGGAAGTAAAGGGGAAATCAAAACCGTACTTTGGAGGAACCAGCGTCTGTTGCTGGTGCCGGGGCTTGAGGCTGAAGTGCCTTGAATCCCTCGGAACTTCCCTTTCCCACCGCCAACCCCGACTCGTAGAGAAACTCCAACCGCTCTTGCCTCCTGAACAGACAAAAAAAAAAAAAAAAAAACCACGAAGAAACGTCAGAAGATCAAAATCCCCAAAGCCCTAACCCTAAATCTAGCCCTACAAGAGAGAGAGAGATTGATGGCATACGGGACAAGGCCAGCTTGTTCTTGGAGGAGGCGGAACTCAGTGCGCTCGCGCTCTTCTTGGATCTGCTTGCGAAGCTCCTCAAGCTTGTGCTGCTCGGCCTCGTGCTTCTGCTCCGCCTTCCACACGTTCTCGATGTTGCGGAGGCTCCCCGTGTGCCATCCTTTCTTGTTCAAAAACTTCAACGCCATGCCTGCCCACCCTAATTCCAATCCAATTCCTCCTTCCTCTTCTTCTTCAGGACGTCTCCCCCTCTCTCTCGTGGTCCTTTTCTCTTCGCAGTCGAGAAGAAATAAGAACTTTGGAGACGGGGAGAGGAGGAGAGGACAAGGGGAGCGGGGGAAATAGTAATACCGAAATAGTATAAATCCGGTCTTGCTCATCGCTCGAGGGATCAGATCATCCGGTTTTGAACCGTGGACCTTGGTCCAAGTAGAGATGCCACGGTGGCCGGCCCATGGGTCGCCATGCCATGTCACGCTAGTACGGCTCGCTAAAGACAAAGATCACAGACTTTTGCATGCATCGTGCATCAATCGTTGCAACCGATGCACACAATCCGATGCATAAATTTTTTTTCTTAATTCCAACAAACCAATTTAGCATAGCTCACAGGCTCAACACATATATCATCTTACCAGTCCACAAACTATACCGATCCACGTGCCAATCCAAATATTATTTTTAATGTTACTTAAAAAACTTAAAACATATTTTAACCCTTAAATCCGACAAATGTTTCGCTTTATTTTTTATACTATCAAAAATTTTTAAATTATTTCTTAATTTTATTTTTTGGTTTTTGTTTAATTTCGACCGTTAAATTAGAACTGACGTCAGGAAAAATTTGCTTACATGGCATCAACGTAATCAAAGCTGAGCAAGGTGGCATGTGATCTGGCTGAAATCGATGGCTGCCATGCTCGCGGTTTGTCCTTCCAAGAAGACGGCTTCACTTCCGGAAGCCGAGCCCATCCCGTTCTTTTTGGTGATAAAACGAGTACATGAATTATATTTGAAACAATTATTGAGATATGATTCTCCCTTTGGCCGTCGCCGCTTCACCCGCTCTATCGTTCCCAACGAGAACAGGATCGCAGCCACGTCGGACTGTCGGGGCAACTCCATCGGAGCGGCGGTGACGAAGGAAACGAATTACTCAGGCGAGTCGAGGATGAGGGTGGAGAGGTGAAGAGGGAGGTTGGTGGCGATGGCGGGCGTGAAAGGGTTAATCGAACAGAGAGGGCCTCTTAACCCTCAAGTCGTCCATTCAGCTGGATCACGCCAGCTCAGCTTCGGCTATAGCATGTAAGCGAGTTCTTCACCACGTCATTCTATTTTAATAATAAAAATTTAAAAATAACTCAAAAACTTTTAGTAATATAAGAACTAAAATAAGGCACCATGTACTTTATAACCTTATAAAAAAATATGTACTTACATTTTTCATGGATGAACAAATAGCTTATTACAATTGTATCATTTCATTCTTTCTCGACTTCTAATTGCGAAAATTTTTATTTATTATTATTTTTATTGTTTTAAACTAATTTTGAAAAACTAAACAAAATTAATTAAATATAAGTATCTTTTTTAAGAACTTATTATTGGGGCGATCCATTATGATCATCCGTCTCGTCTAGCATTTAGGATCATGATAAGTTACATCGTCTTCCATCTTTAATCTTCTACTGCTATACTCATTATCATTTGAAGAAAACTTTTTATTATCATTCTTTTAATCATATATCTTCTCTTCTATATTGTATCAATTCTTAACACATATCAGCATCTCTATTATGTTGGGCTTCAATTAGCTTCTTTTCTTATCGAGTACCTGTCCTCCTACACTAAAAATAGATTTTGATGTTAATGTGTACATCGAAAGGATTAGTAGATCATAAGTTATGATAGGGAGCATAGGATAATTATTTTCTTATGCTCTCTATTTCCCCTTAAGCTAGAAAATTTATAATATTATTAGTTAAATAAATATTTAATTTAATAGGTGAAGATGGTAAAATAGTGTTTCTTTGTTTTTTTTTTTTTAAACAACAAAGATTAAACATCCACGACATCTTTGGTTGGTCCTAAATTAAAGGATCTTTTACCTTTATTATATTTTTAATCACATAATATAAATATTTTTTAATAATTTATAATTTCTTTTTTGAACCTATTAAAATTTATTTTATAATTCATATTTTTAAAAATTACTTCTAACATTATAGATGGACCTTCTAATTTAACTCTAGGGTTCATAATTAAAGCTAAATAGTAAACATATGGATTTTTTTAATATTTATTGAATTTTACTTCCATTGATAAAATTTTACTTTCAAAATTACCACTTTCTCTATATTATATATTTGTTGCAAAACAAAGGGAGAGGCAGAATAATAAATAACAGATGAAATATTAGTAGCTTCATAAAACTAATATAAAATTGCTTAATAATATTAGAATTATATCAATGATATTCTAATAAAGGTTCACTAGAAAAATGACTATTAAAAAATATAGTAATAATATCTTTATATTTCAAAATAATTGTAGCATTAATATGGTGAATTTCATCTATATTTTATATCTAATAAAAATTATTTACATTTTAATCCATAAGCACTACATAAAGATTTAAATTTTTGTTTTCTAACTCCAGATGATTGTATATATTTAATAGCATCCCTAACTTTATCTATATATGATTCAATAACTTTTATCTCAAAAATAAAGATGAGAAGGAAATGTATTATATGCTCAAGTTCACCTAGTACCAATTAACTTTCACTTGAATTTTTGGGCCGTATGGCTTCGGCTTGCTAATGAGTTAATTAACCAATAGGTAGGCTTAAACATTACAAATGGTATCAGAGATAATTCGAGTGTGCAGAAGTTGATATGCATGAGAAAAAGATAACGATGGGATGGTGTAGTGTTTCACAATGGTATGGAGACATTAGTAGATGGATTTGGGGCATTATAAATGATATTAAAGCCGATCTGAGTGTACAAAAGTTAATGGACATAAGGAAATGGCTACCCATGAGATATTGGTATAGTCCCATCATGACATGGAGCCACCCTTATAGCACCAATGATCTAGCTTGGAGGTAGATTCTGACTAGCTTGTAGCATACGACGAGGACATCATATTATAAGAGAAAATATTGTAATACCCAAAAATAGTCCTACATTGAATGGGAAGGAAATGTGTTATATGCTTCAAGTATGCAAAAGTTGATAGGTATGAGATAAGGCTATGTACTCATGGGATAGTGGTAAGTCACACCATGGCATAGAATCACTCTTGCAGCACTAATGATCCAGCTCGAGATAGATTCTAACTAACTCGTGACATGCAATGTTCTTGTCGCATTATAGAGAGGAGATTATAATATCTAAAAAATAGTCCAATATAGGATGGAAAAGAAATGGTTATATGCTTATAGCTCAAGTTTACCTACTATCCATTAACTTTTACTCGAGTTTTTAGACCACATGGTTTTAGCTTGTTAATAGATTCATTTGATCGGTAGATGGGCTTAGGGCATTACACATTTAATATGAAATTATGTTCCATCTAAGATGGGATGCAAATGTAGTTTGAGTAATTCAGCAGTAATATTATTATTATATGCACTATCTAAAGTAATTAAAAAAACTTATCATGTATATGGTACTCATATACCATTTGCACGATATGGGCATGATAAGTTGTGGTAGTGTGCAGATGTCTAATTAATTTAAAACTATTTTTTTTTTGTAATTTCCCATCGCAATCAATAAAATGAAGGGTAATATATATAACACAATTCAACTATACTTGTCCAAATATCAAACGTAAGTGTTATTCTACTATCAAAACTTTTGAAATATAAAAATTTATTTTTTATAATCATACAATTATTTAAAATAATTAGATTTAGCAATATATTGAGAAATTTTTTTATATATAGGATTTAAAGCATTTTTTATATATTTTTTAAATCTTGAACTTTCAGCAAATGTAAATGGCATTTCATTACTTACAATAAATTTTTATAATTCTTTCCTATTTAATTCTTGAGAATATTTTTTTTTCTAACTTATCTCTCTGATTAATTTTAATTTGAGATTGGGTGGATTTAGGTGTTGCACCCTTATATTTCTTCTAGTGCTAAGCCAAATGACCAGTTCTACTAGAAATGTCATAGTTGTAGTCGTTCCTACAGACTTTATAGGCGGCACAAAACCTCTTGCCAATAATATTCTTAATGTTAAAGTAAAATCAGACTTCAAAGATGCTCGATCTACCTTTGGACCATATGATCGTTGATGTGGTACTAGTGGCAACAATGGGCATAGAGACACTGGGTTTAGTCTATAATTGATGTGCTCCACACTTCATCATATCGATGTCAAACTCAAATCCTTGGCCGTAGGGTTGCCGAGAGCCATCGGCATCAAACATTATCAATTGTAGAGGATAGAGAATAAGAGTAAAGAGTAGAAAGAGATTATGATAGCTAATTAGAAGTAGGAAAAATTAAGATAGCTTAGGAGAATTTAAAATGCTTGTAGGAAGATGGGAAGAGTTTATGATAGTTTTGGAGAACTTAAGAGAGCTTTAGAACTGTTAGAGGGCTTATGGTTTGGTGTGAGGTGAGAGAAAAGGGTTTGAACATATTTATAGATATTAGGGGACTTCTAAATTACCTAAATAACCTTAAAAACTATATGTTTATAGCTTTGGAATGTGTAAATTTTTTTTCTTGATCAAAAAACTAAAATATCTTTAAAAATTAATCATTTTTGATATTATATAAGGTATTTTGGGAATTAAATGGAAATGCCCCTTCATGTTGCTGTTTTTTTTTTGCTATTGAAGAAGGGCATTTTTTTCAGTGTTTTGAAATCGGACCAGATCAGACTGGTCGGTCGAACAGGTTCAATCGAGAATTGGTCATTAGCCCGGTTTAGTTTTATTGTTAAAATTGACTTTTATATGATTCAGTAAAAATTGAAAAAATCCATTGAACTAATCGGGTTTTGAAGAACCGATTCAACCCCAGTTTTTAGACATTTAGCTTTTTTTTAACAAACGAAAAAACCAAAGAATATATGAGTGGTTAAGGGAAAAGACTTGTATTCAAATGGTCATGGGCTCACATGCATGGCTTACGAGGCTGCATGCCAGGCCTGATGTGCCTAAGCCCTACGAGCTGACTCGCATGCCTGCTCATGCTTAGTGGGTCTAGTAATGGGCCATGGGCTATGCTATCTCGACCCCATAGGGCCACTTTGCTAGCATGACCCATCAGGTGGGACATGCCTGAATTTGAGTCGACACAGCTAGTTTGATGCCTAGGTCATCTATTTGACACTTTAGGTTCAACATAAACAATTTTGCATGTCCCATAAATATAAACATATATTTACAACTAGGACTAAAAGAAGGTTCGGACCGATCCAAGGGCCTGTCGGATTGGGTCAGACTCAAGGCCCATCAAATTGGCTTCAAGACTGGCTTTTTTATGTTCGGATTTTGTATTGGGCTTAGGTATACTATAGGCTAGGCCTAAGCCTGCCCAAACCCGAATTAGACTCGATATAAAAGCCTAATTACTAAGCTCAAACTGTGTCCATTACCAAGCTTAAGTGGTTTCAGATCCCAGCCTAGTCTCTCTCTTTTTTGACCAACTCTTTTTTTGGATGGGTTTTTTCACTAATGACTGATTCATCTAGCCTTCTTTAGTAGAAAGATTTATGTTCATCAAAACCCTATGAATGAGAATCAAGAGCGATAAAGAAAGGCAAGGCAATTGTGCGCTCCACCAGCCTTTGCCTTCTCTCAATCCATCCAAAGCTTTGGCATTCAAGGGACATTCGCCTCTGCCTTCTCTTGATCCACCTCGGCTTCGATGTTCTTGGGACATCCAACTCCATCTTCTCCTGAATGGCTGAAGTCGGACAGCAAGCTTTGCATCCTTGCTTACCTTCGCTAGGCCCTGACCATGCTTGTCCTCATGGAGCTCACCTTCTTCCAAATTTATAAAAAATATTTAAAAAAAAAAATTGAAGAGTGCTACTTATCCTACCTTTGTGGTCCTATTTCTTCATTTCTTTACCTCTTTTTCTCCATTTTAAAGCCTCAACTAGGGTTTAAGGTAATGAAGAGAAAATTGGACAGGGCAGAGAAGAGAGGATCGAAGAACCCTATATTGGAAAAGGCAAAGAAGAGAAAATCAGATCACTCTAGATATTTTATTGGGGGACAAAGGAAAAGAGATTAGGGACAAGAGGAGAGCAAGTGAGTCGATCCCTAAGAGTGGGTTTTGGTCTTGAAAATATCTTTGTGTACCATCTTCAAAGCACAAAGTCATACATCAGGTGTGCGCATTGGTCCGCGGCGCGCCACACACACGTGCTCACATGGGTGCATGGCCAATGCGTGCGTTCGGTGCACACCTTTATACATCGGAAGCAATGCACAAAGACTTTTTCTTTGGTCTTTCGGTCTGGCTCGATGGATTTGGCTCGGACTTAGGCTAGGATTTTGAAATAATTTTTGGACCTCAATGCAGCCCAAAGCTCCAACAAAATTTTAGGTTGGGCCCAGTTAGGGGTGTGGCCCAGCCCAACCTAACCCACTTCCAACCCTATTTACAACCAACATTAATCATTATTTGAAATAAGGGTGGACGATGGGTTAACATAATCAAGACCAATCTGATTGGATAAGGTTAAATGGGGACAGTTTGATTTGTTTTTAAATATTAATATGGTTGGTTCTAATTCCATATTTGTATTGGCTTTTGATTACAAGGATAAATTTCTCGGTTTATGGCCTAAAAACTTGCCATCCTTTTCTTTCAGACCTGTAGACTTTATGAATAGTTTGCTATTTCTTTTAAGATATCTTAAGCATTTAATTAGTCAACAAATATTATATTTATCATTTTTATTTAATATAATAAGGAGAAAAAGTTTTAATCATTAGATATGAGACATGTCAAATAATAAAAAAAAGATTAGTTTTATTTGGGAACCTAATGTGTTCAGTTTTAGGTTGGTTTCAAGTTACAATCAATTTGATTTTGAATCTAAAATTTTAAAATTAATTTTAATTGAGTTAATTTTAAGTTTTACTTTGCAAATGATCCAACTTGACCTATGTTCATTCCTAATTTTAAATGTAATGTGCATGCCAAATGCTCTCCACCTCTCCTAACAAAATAAAAAATTCTATAGATGGATGGTGTAGTCCGGTTAGGTTACTTTACAAGACTATAGGACACAACCTCTAATTTGTGACCCAATAGTTAGAATTCATTCTTGTTAGACTAATATCTTATACAAGTTTTACATATTTATAACCAAAAAAAAAAACATTTTAAAGGAACTTAGAGAGAGAGAGAGAGAGAGAGAGAGAGAGAGAGAGAGAGAGAGCTACAAAGCAAGAGGGAGAAAGAAATTAATTGCATCAGCATGCACAGCATATATATTAGACTTATATAAGCATTCTCTCATCATTTCATTACCTTCCTTTGGCTTAAAGAGTTACGCATATATCTCTTACTGCATCCCTTCAGTTCAAGAAAGTCTGAATATGTTTTTTATTATTTTTTTTTTTTTTTAATGTAGAGATGTCTTTTATATCAGCACCTATATTTCTTCGTCATATCTCATATGAAAAGATGCATATTCTGTCTATAGTCATTTTTTTTGCCATGTCTTTTATGAAGAGATACCTCATAATCAAATAGACATTAATTATTTTTTTCTTGGTGCTCTCATAATATTTTTGGAATTATATCTTTTCATATGCACCCGATTGAATTCAAATTAAATTAATCTTTTGTGAATTTTATTTTTATTAAATATTTAATTATATATCATGCATCATCATAAATTGCTATAAATTGAGAAAAACCTCTCTCGATGAGATGGCTGTTGCGTGCGGAAGTACATAGATAAGAAAAAGTCTTTCTGCATCACCTTTGGTGCAGGAAGCGTGCATCGAGCGTGCTCTGCAGGTGCGCATGCGGGGCGGGCGTGTGAGGCACGCTATGGTTCATTGGGACATGGCATATACGTCTACATGGATGCGCGATCAATAATCATGCCCGATTTGTGCACATGTATAAAGTTGTTCCTATAGACAATGATGGAAGAGAAAAAGGGGAGGTGAAGAGAGGAGGAGGAGCCCATTACGCCATTACTAGCGGAGGACGAGGATGAGCCTAGTGCTTATTTCCATCATCCGTTTCCTTTCCTTTATATTCCTTCGTATCTACTCTTAGGTAGTGTTTGATATGGGGGATAAGGAAGGATATCCCCTGGATATCCCTTCTTATTCCCAAATGCTATAGCTAGAAGGGATAGGTCTGAAAAAATTTAACTAAAGGGGATAACCCATAGTTAACCATGGTTAACCATGGGTTATCCCTTGAACTTATTCCCTAGGGAACCCAGGAACAACTAATGTTATCCCTTGATGGCAAACTTGTAATTTTAAAAAAATGCTTATTCCCTCAGCTATCCCCTGAATAAATGCTATCCCGTACATTTATCCAGGGATAGCTTTTAGGCTATCAAACACTACCTTAATTAAGAGTAGCTGAAATAGCGGCGTTTTGACTGGAGCTGATGTACGTGATGGAAACTAGGAGGAACGATAAAGGAGATGAAGGGAGAATCGGATGAATGGTGGGGCTACGTTGAGTTGCTGCTTTGAGATTAATAAAATTACTACTGTAGCATATTTTATAAAGTTCTTTATCTTAGATAGTTCTTTAATAAATGATACGAGTACCATCATTTCATTTAAAAGATAATTTATATTTATTTTTATGATAAAATTTAAAAGATCTGTTATTTTTTAAGTAGATGATGACAAGCCATCCGTTAAATGTATGGCAAATACTTGAGACATCACCTGAGTCTCGTTCATCGCATTCGATTTATTATTCTAATCCTCGCTTGACACTTAAAATTAGGTAAGATTGGCAAAAGAAATCAATTAGTCAAATATTATTTTTAAAATAAATTAATAAAAAAATATTTTCAAACTAGTTAAGATGAACTGCATGAACTTTTTTTTATATGTTTAACTTGATTTTCAATTATATATTTTTTATAAAATATAAATTTTTTTATTTTTTATTTAAAAAATAAATTAAATTTAAAGAAATCAATGCAAACGATAGGTGAGACGATGGAAAACCCGTCCCATCTCATCGTGTTTCCATTTGCATGGCTCCTTCGATGTCACTAATCTTTTTTTTTTTGGTATAAATGGGTGATCACACTATCCTAGTGCGAGTCAGTCAGAATACAAGATTTGCTTAAGGATGAGGGATCATCCTGTTCCATATCCAAAATTCCACATGATAGGCACATAAGCCGCCACCCAGTCTGCAGCAAAATTAGCTTTCCGATAGATATGTCGAATGTGGACTATGTGAATATCTCGAAGAACAACCCAAATGTTGAGAAGGAGATGATTGATGGGGACTTGGTTGCAGTATCTCATTCGGAGCAATCAGATGACAGTTAGAGAATCCCCCTCAATGAAAAGGCTGTGAGCATAAAGAATCCGTGCAGCGTAGGAAATACCAGCCCAAGCTGCATAAAGCTCAGCCATATGAACAGAAGAATTTAGGTTGCCAAAACCGTCCGCCGACAGCAAAGCTCCATTGATTTCTCGAATAATGAAAGCTGAACCTGCTAATCTTCTCCGAACACTTCCATCAAAGTTGATTTTTACAAACCTTGGAGGGGGCTCCCAAGAGATGAAAATCGTATGTCGGTTCGCTGTCGAAGCAGCAGGAGAGCCCCAGTGGCCAAAGATGTCAAAATCAAAACCAATGAGTTGAAGTGCAAATTCCGCAGACAGAGATCTAATTTTCCTCACAATCCTGTGAGAAGACATAGCATCATCGGTGAAGGTAAGTAGGTTCCACGACAACCAGATCTGATAGGCATTAACTGCCCAAAGAGCACACTGTTGCCGGGTGGTCCTTCGGAGATCATGTAGGAATGGAGACCGCAACGAGCCTATGTCATCCACTCTACAGCAATAACCCATCCTCAACCAGATCTAGCTCAGTCTAGGGCAGATGAAGATGGCATGGTCTGTAGTCTCCTCCTTCTGCCCATACAACGAGCAAGTCACCTCGATGGATAGTCCCCTTCTAGAGAGTAGGGAGCAAGTAGGGAGACAGTCCCACATAATCTTCCATATGAATAGCTGAAGCCTGGAATGAATTGACAGCTTCCAAATCCAAGCAGCATCCCTCGTGCCCTAAGGCTGTGGTCTAAACACCTTCATAAGAGACAAGATCTCCGCCATAACCTCGTATAAGATATGTGCCCTGGGATGAGCGGTATAGAAAGAATCCGTCAAGAAAGCTCGTCCCCCAATAAACTGGTCATCGTAGGGTATTCCAAGAGGAGGGATCCTGAGTGATCAAATCCTTCATCCTCGTACTAATCGAAACATTAGTGCTAATAAAAGTAGGCCATCGGGAAAGACGGAGATCAAAAATCCAAATGTCCTAAACAAATCAACCGAGGAGTCATCGTCGATCATCCACGAGATGTTGTTCAGAATAGTCAAAGCATATTGACAAACCTCCTTCCAGAAGAAAGAATACCCGCAGGTAGGCTGAGAGTCCAAAGAAGGAGTCTAGTTACCATATTTAGCATGCATAAAGGAGCTCCAAAGGCAGTGCAGATCAAGAATAAACCACAAAGCATGTTTAGCCAACAGAGCCTCTCTCCTGACTATCAGTGACTGAATACCAAGACCACATTCATGAAGTAGCATACAAACCTGTTGGCCCAGATGGCAACCCAAGAGGGGGGGGGGGGTGAATTGGGTTCTTTAAAAAATTTAACTCTTTGAAAATAATTAGATTGATATGAAAGTGCTCAAGTAAACTGAATTAATAAAATCTAAGCACAAATAAAGAAGATAGAGAGAGATAAATGCACGGCAAACACAAAGATTTTATAGTGGTTCGGTGTATCCAACACCTACGTCCACTCCCAAGCAACACTTGGGTCCACACTATAATCCCACCAATTACAGTCAAGTTGTTTTACAAGCTCACAACTCCAACTTGTTGTTTTACCCAGGATCACAACAAACCCAGCCGGTTTTTCAAGGCTCACCAGCACATAACCCAAACCCAAGCTAACCTTAGCTTGTCCCGAGGTATACTACCTCCACTAATTCAATCCCCTTGATTGAGTTAGCAAACAATAATTTAGAAATAAAGTTTTCAATACAAAACAGCTCCTCAAATGAGCAAATATGCAATTTAAATGAATAAGGATTAGAAAAGCATATTTGAAGCGATTTGAATGTGAGCTCTTCTTCTTTTCTTCTTTTCCTCTTCTCTTTTGAATGGTTGAATCAAGCTTCAGCTCTGATTCTTCACAGAAATTTGTTGTAGAGAAGTTGAAGAAAAAGGGCTTTTGACCTTCTTCTTTTTTCCTTTGAAATCCTCCGAAATTGATTTTTGAAGGCTTTGGATTTCTTTGAATCTCTCTTCAGATAATAGGCGTGGACTCAGAGATTTCTCTTTGAAAATTTCTCTCTTTATCACTTGATTTTTTTAATTTTCTCTTGATTTTTCTTCTCACTTTTTTCAAACGGACGGATGCCCTCTTTTATAGATTTCTTAATCCAAGATTAGGTAAGAAAATAGCCGTTACAAGATACTTGGATTGCTTCTACACGCAAAAAAATATAGTCGTTAGAGATTGGTAAAAAAATATTACTGTTAGAGTCTGTTCTGACAATTTGAAAATCCGTTCCTGACAGGTTGGAGTCGGCTCCAACTTTGCATGTGTCGGCTCCAACTCAAGTTTTCAAAAATGGTAATAAAAAGTTCGTTGGGGAGTCGGCTCCATAAAAGTGATGTGTCAGCTTGGCGCATTCAAGTGTCGGCTCCAATATATGAGGGTGTCGACTCTAACGATGTCTTAAAAATATGCTCTCTGTCGGCATCAGAAATTTCAGGTGTCGGCTCCTGAGCACCAGGTGTCGGCTCCAAAAACTGACGCAGAAAGCACTCCTCTATATCTCAGGTTAGAGTCGGCTCCAGAGTTTCAGGTGTCGACTCCAAACCGTGCCCAAAACTTAGAATTGTTCTGATACTCCCTGGTGTCGGCTCCGGACACTATGGGTGTCGACTCCAAGTTCTGAATTTAAATATTTTCTATTTAAAACTTACTTCAAAACTGATTTTTTGTATCATTTGAATAATTAAACATTCTTAATCCCTAAAACACTTCTCAAATTTGTCAGAAACATAATGAATATATTCATGGCTTTTGTTAATCATCAAAATCAATAATTGGGTCAAGAATCTCTCCCTTTTTGATCACTACAAGAAAATAATGAAATAGCGACGCAATTATGCGTCGCTAAAATTGCGACTACATTGCGACGCCTCCGCGTCAAAAAAACATTATGACGCAAATAGCGACGCATTAGCGACTGAATAAACCATAAAATTAAAAAAAAAATTTAAATTTAGCGACGCAAAATACGTTGCAATATTTATAAAATATGTTTTTTAAAATATTATTAAAGGAATAAAATATTGCGACACAGATAAGTGCATCGCAATATTTTTAAAAAAATTAATTATGATAAATAGCGACGCATTAGCGACGCAATAAACATAAAATAAGAAAAAATATATTTAATATAGCGACGCAAAAATTGTATCGCAAATATTAATAAAAAAATTGATTTTTATATAATAATTATAAAATAAAAATATTGCGATGCCACTCAGTGCGTCGCAATATATTTAAAAAATATAATAATTTTATATAGCGACACATTAGCGACGCAATAGACCAAAAAATTATAAAAATTAATTTTAATTTAGCGACGCACTAATTGTGTCGCAATTATTTTAAATGAAATTAATTTGTATAAATATTAATATGAAAAAAAAATATTGTGATGCAAAACAGTGCGTCGCAATTTTTTTAAAAAAACTTAATTTTTTTAAATAGCGACGCATTAGCGACGCAATAAATCAGAAAAATATAAAAATTATTTTTAAATTTAGCGACGCAATAATTGCATCGCAATTAATTTAAATAAAATTTATTTTAAGAAAATAGTATTATGAAATAAAAATATTGCGACGCAATCCAGTGCATCGCAATGTTTTGTTAAAAATAAATATGTTAATTAGCGACGTAATAGCGATGCAATAAAACAGTAAAGTAATAAAAAAAATTTATTTAACGACGTAAATTAATGCGTCGCAATATTTTAAAAGAAATTCATAATGCCAAATTAGCGAGGCATTAGCGATGCAATAAATTAGAAATTTAATTAAAAATTAATAATGTCTGAGATCGGTCGTCGACCGTGATCGATCATGGCTTCGATCGATCGCAACCATCGGGTTGTCGCCGATCGGATCGATCGCAACGGTCCGAGATCGCTCGTCGTCGACCGGGATTGATCATGGCTTGGATCGATGGCAATCGTCGGATCATCGCCGATCGAGATCGATCATGGCTTCGATCGATCGCAACCATCGGATCGTCACCGATCCGATCGATCGCGATAGTCCGAGATCGGTAGTCGTCGATCGGGATCGATCATGGCTTCGATCGATCGCAAGTACCATCGGATCGTCGCCGATCTGATCGATCGCGACGGTCCGAGATAGGTCGACGCCAACCGGGATCGATCATGGCTTGAGTCGATCGCAACCGTCGGATCATCGCCGACCATGATCGATCATGACTTCGATCGATCGCAACCGTCGGATCATCGCCAATCCGATCGATCGCCACGGTCCGAGAGAGGTCGTCGCCGACCAGGATCGATCATGGCTTGGATCGATCGCAACCGTCGATCGTCGCTGACCGAGATCGATCATGGCTTGGATCGATTGCAACCATCGAATCATCACCGACCGGGATCGATCATGGCTTGGATCGATCGCAACCATCGGATCATCGCCGACCGGGATCGATCATGGCTTCGATCGATCACAAGTACCGCAGATACTGCAAAGTCAAGAGAAGAACTTAATCAATACTGCATAAGAGGTGATTTGAGAAGGAGTGCCGACGGGACCTATCCTAAAGCCTGTTACACTCTTGACAGAAATTCACGAGAAGTTTTATGTAACTAGCTTAGAGGGTTAAAATTTCTAGATGGTTATGCCTCAAATATCGGTAGGTGTGTGGACATGCATAAGCTCAAGTTGTTCGGCATTAAGAGTCACGACTGCCATGTTTTCATGCAACGGTTATTACCTGTAGCTTTTCGTGAGTTGCTTCCGCAACATGTCTGGAAGGCAATTACGGAGCTCAGCTTATTCTTCAAGGAGTTATCTGCCGCAGTCATTAGTTCTGCATCCATGGCAAGGCTTGAGGAGGAAATTTCAATTATTTTATGCAAGCTTGAGCAAATATTTCCTCCCAGATTTTTTGACTCAATGGAGCATTTACCGGTTCACTTGCCATACGAAGCAAGCATAGCTGGTCCCGTGCAGTATCGCTGGATGTATCCTTTCGAGAGGTAAATATACACATCATTAAGATATGTTGACATTTCAAATATTATTTATTGCAAGAAAATTGGTTAATTTTTTGTTTCAACTTTACATATAGGTATCTTAAGAAGTTAAAAAATAATGTGCGTAATAAGGCAAGGGTTGAAGGTTCTATATGTAATGCACACTTGGTCGAAGAAGTTTCAGCTTTTGCCTCACATTACTTTGAGGGTCACATCCACACGAGGAGCCGAAATCTTGGTCGTAACGATGACGTATGTGTGGACGAAGGAGAACCTAATGACGGTAGAATATCAATTTTTAAAAGTATCGGTCGTTCATTTGGTGGGTAGAAGTCAAGAAATCTTAGCGATATGGAGTATAATGCAGCACATTATTACATCCTAATGAACTGTAGAGAAGTCGATCCATATATTGAGTAAGTGTATACTTCAATGCTAAATTGGAAATTTTAATTTAAATTACAATATACTATAATATTTAATTGCTAACATCAGTTTTCATCCTTTTCATTCCATAAGGATGTTTTGTGATAGACAATGACAGATAAATCCCGGCATCAGTCAAGTTGCAATTGGGCAGAAATTAGAAACGGAGTTTGCTTACTGGTTTTATGAATTTGTGAGTAGTATCACTCAATCAATTTCGATAATGGCTTTTATTTTTTGAATTGGATGTGAATAGCTTATTAATTTATAGGTCAACGGTCCATGGTCCACAACCGACAATATTTTCATTAAATGTCTATCGCAATGGCCATTGAAGACCGTAACAACCTCTACTGGCTATTTTGTAAATGGGTACAAATTTCAGATTGAACGATTAGCAGCTTCAAGAGGCACGCAGAACTGGGGCGTGTGTGTTAAAGAAGAAAGTGTTGGAGCAAATATGCAGGATTATTATGGAAAGTTAGTAGAGGTGGTTGAAGTTGAATATCCCGGTTGGCCTATGAAACGAACTGTATTGTTTCGTTGTGATTGGTTCGATCCGACAGTTCCTGTGGGCAAAAGGGTTCATAACGATTACAATTTGGTTGAAGTGAACCATCGATGAAGATTGCAGAAATATGACCCATTCATCATGCATCCCAAGCTCAGCAAGTCTTTTACTGTGGATATCCAAGTTTGCGCAACGACAAGCGAGATTGGTGGGCCGTTTCTAAAATCGTCTCACGTTCAACAATCGTATTAGAGGAGAGTTCATCAAGTCAATCAGCCGAGTGCCCTGCATTTCAAGAGGATGAGATGGAAATGCATGCAATTGAGGACGACACAAGGGCTCCTGAAACATCACTTAAAGATCCAAATGGTGATGTCCAAGAAATTGTGGATGCAAATGTTCGGTTTCCTTCCGATGATAATGAAACTGAATCGCAATCCGATACGGCATTGGAAGTTGAACCAACATTTCACGAAACAAATGACACCGATTAAACATAGAGGTTTTTTAAAATTTAACTTTTTTTTATAAGTGTTAAATTTTTACATAGTCAATCATTAATCGTAATTTAATTGTATGAATCTTTAGTATTTTCAGTATGACGGGCAGAGGTAGATCTACCGACGACAGACGGAGTGAGTAGGGACGTAGCCCTGCTACATCAGATAACATGAGCGTCGGAGATGGAGAGTTTGGATCTCCAGCAGTCGCACAGCCTTCGATCTCTCCAGCAGTATTACCATCCAGCCGATCGGCACATACCTTCGAGAGTTCTTCCACCATCGGCCGCACCGTACTTCGACTTGATGCTCAGGGGCTGTAAGTATATACTAATTAAAACTATATGTTTATGTTTTTAAGTCAATTACTTATAAACATGCATTTTTTTAACAGATTCATTGAGCAGTATCATGTATCCAGCCACATCAGCGCCGTATTTCAGAGGCGTGCAGATCCCAGTGGCTACGATGGCGCCACGTATCTCCAGCCACGAGGGAGTTTTATTTTTCTGAGTTTCAGGTAAACTTATTAAATATAATTTATCACTGATATAAAATTTCTTAAACTTAATACAATAAATTTAGAAACTAACTGTTTATTTTAATGCAGAAAAAGTTTACGTGGGATCCTGCCAGCCATGATGCCATTAGGGCAGCATAGGAGGCTCTGACGGGACGCCGATACTCTGACATGCTTTATCGTTGGAGGTCATCGGGTCAGCGTCCTGCGCACGTGCCAGAGGGTATTTGGCACGAGTGGCAGCAGGCCTGGCAGTCCGATGGCTGGCGC
>UESW01001343.1:448119-495515 GCA_900491605.1 Calamus simplicifolius | reverse complement strand
TCTATCGTTAATACATACGCAGCCTCTCGTTCCTCGTCAATGAAGAACGAATATCAATGAATCAAGATACACGTTCTTGATTTATATTTTTATGTATATTTTTATATAAAAATTATTTATTTTAAAATTTTAATTATTATTTTATTAAAAAAGATTCTTTAATAGATTTTACAATGCATGTGTGATAAGCTATTATTTTAATCAAATGAGAAGTTGAATATACAAGATGATTCTCTGCAGTTAGGTTTCAGATGTTTCAAGATTAAATAATGAAAAAGGAGGGCTGGGGCTTGGGACTCTGCATGTCAGAAAAGGGTCCGTCCTTTTCAACTTTAAACTCCCTCTCCCTCTTTCTCTTTACAATTTCATACCTTTTTATCTTTGCCTCTACTTGACTTTGGTGTACTCTGATACCGCCATGCCAGTGTACGACATTGTAAATAAAAAAGGTACAACTGTGCTCTTCACTCTTCACTATTTTTGGTTGACTTTCAGATTGTTGTCAACTTAAGAAGGTCTACTTTAATCTAACCATGAAATGAGACGGCCCGTCCAAACTTCAATGCTGTAACATCTGGGACCTTATGGCCTGTCTTTGGTTATCTTTAGACTTAATTCTAAATATTAAAGATTAAGAAGAGCTGCCATGGTGATGCACTTTTGATAAGGTTACCTCCGGATTGATTGTAGTGTTAGAGACCTGCCTTGTTAAATTAACTCGCTTTAGATTAGGATGTAATTAGGCAAAATTAAATTAAAAAATTATATAATTAATTTTTTTATTAAATTCATATTCATCATGTTCGGCATTGAACTAGCTTTCTAATGCATTTAAATGATTGAAATCAAAAGTCAATTGAAAAGGTTAGAAGCAGATTAATGGACAGATATTGGTGCTATGAACTTTAAGTAAATTATGGAAATACTATTGATGATAATTAGGAAATATTTTTGATATTTGTATCTAAATTTTTATATTTCAAATATTATGTTAGATAAGTCAGAAGTTAGTTTTGAGTTAAAATATATTTTTAAATATTTAACATGTATTTATTTTTTTAATTTTTTTTAAAGAAATCAATATCCTACTAAAATTGAAAAGTTTATTTAAGATTGGTGTCTTACAAAAAGATGGAAATTTATTTGCTTTAGGAGCCAAGAGTTTATTTTTAAACATGTAATGGATATTTATTCCTTTGGTTTTCTTAAAAAAATTAAAATCATAGTAAAATTAAAAAGTTTAATTGTTTTAGAAGATTGATATCTTAATGAAGAGTTTTTACTTTATGAGTCAAGAATTTATTTTTAAATATTTAATAGGTATATCTCTTTCATTTTCCTAAAAGAATTAATCTCCTACCAAAATTAAAAAGTTTAATTGTTTTAAGAAATTGATATTTTATAAAAAGTAGGAAACCTATTTATTTTTATGAGTCCAGAATCTATTTTTAAATATTTAATGGGTATATATCTCTTTAGTTTTTTTAAATTATTAATATCATACTAAAACAAAAAGTTTATTTATTTAGGATATTGATATAGAAATTTTTTTTTGCTTCACGAGTCAAGAATCTATTTAATGGATATTTATCTCTTTGGTTGCGTTTAGTACATCGCCAACAATCCTAAATGGTATTGTGGATTACCCTAAGATAGATTGCTACTTAATAGATTACCAGTAATATTGATTATTGTGTTTGGTAATTACGAGTCATATAACATCAAATTCTCAAAATACTCCTAAATTAAATTTATTAAAAATATATATTACTATATATTTAATTTTAAAAAATTATATTTATAAATGATAATGTTTAAAAAAATTACATTTATAAATAATATTCGAAGCAACCACTGAGGATGCTGAAGGCCACCGATCGAAAGAAATTTTGCGGCATGCTGTGGGGCCGCTGGGCGATGAAGATATGCGGCTCGATTCCGCGAAAGAGGGTGTGGCTCAGAACCTTTGATATGGAGGTTCCAGTGAGATCGGTAGAGAAGGATGCGAGTAGAAAGCGATCAAAAGAAAAAAAAGAATAATTTTATCAAAAAGTAATTTATTAAATTATCACATATCCAGTAATGTAGATAACCACTCCTTTATCTGCAAAATAGATTGTCATTCAAAATATATACCAAACATAGTTATCTGGTGGGTCCCTCTTAAATTATCGGTAATCTGGATAGATTATCTGCTATCAAATGCCCCTTAGTTTTTCTAAAGGAATCAATATCCTACTAAATTAGAAGGTTTAATTATTTTAGAAGATTGGTATCTTATGAAGAATAGGAAATATATTTGCTTTAAAAAATCTCTCTATAATTAGGGCTCGATCAATGAAGATCCTTTAATATCAAATCAATATTTCAAAGATGAAGAAGACAAAGATTCAAGGATCAAGAAGGTTAATGAAGTTCTTGAGCGAGAATTAGTTTCTAGTAATTTTAAAGTTCTTGAGCGAGAATTAGTTTCTAGTAATTTTATCTAGAGAGATAAGTAATGATCGATTACTTCTGGAATCTACTATATTTTTGAATAAATAGACATTTATCACCCTATGATGCTTATTATATGTATATAACATGCTTACATATTGATCATGATTGACATAATTAACTTGATATTAATTATTTATTACTCATGATGAATTGTTAAAAATGTTGAACTGATCATAAATAAGATTTAATAAGAGATGATGTAACTAAATTAAAGATTCTAAACCTAATGTAAGTAATGATTGGCCACTTCTAAATTGTATTATATTTTTGAACAAATAGATAATTGTCACCCTAAGATGCTTATTTTATGAATATTATATTTTGTATATTGATTATAATTTCCATGATTATACTTTATAGTGATTATTTTTTTATCATGATGAATTGATAAAGATGTTGAATTAATCATGAATAAGATTTAAGGAGAGACGATGAAACTGAATTAAAGATTCTAAACCTGATTATGTTGGATGATTTGGATGCCTTAACTTGAGGGGTCTACCTTGGTGATACCTTGCTTATGGGGGTAAAATATTGGCGATGCCTTAACCTTTGGGGGCTATACATTGATGATATCCTACTTGTGGAGATAAAACATTGACGATATAATTCCAGTATAATAGGATTAAAGGACAAGATACAATGAGAAATAAGATTGGATGACATAACATAATAGAAACTAAGAATATGATAATTACATATTATTTATTTTAATTGATAAATTATATATGTATATTGATATTATATTACAGCGTAGAAGGTTAATCATTGCTTACTTAATTTATGGAGCTCATTATATTTTACCTTTTCTTTTTAAATTTTGCTTGGTAGATGCATTGGGATACTATAGGAGAGTGCCTAAATGTGCCAGAAGAATAAAGAAATTTTATAAATTAGTTTTAAAGACTCAGTATCTTTTTCAGAATAATGATTTTGTATTCAATGCTTATTTTACCCGAGAACACTTTTTAAAACTATGATTAAAATTTTATATTACTGATTATGATATCCTATTTGATGCCTTTGTTAAGAATCTCAATCAAATTAGAGAAAATCTGATCTGATTAATTCTTGATTTTAGGAATCATTAATGCTAAGATTCCCTAATTTAAAGATTTTTTAAATCTATAAGATCCCCTTGATTTGAAGGATCTAATTATTAAGAGAAACTTTCTCTAATCCTATACAATGATTTATTTCCAGAATTATGCATTAGCTCCATTAGGAGGTTTCTTTATATAATTGTATTAGTCTTTCTTTAAATAATTATGGTTTTAACTCTATAAATATGTAACAACCTTTATAGCTTTATCATTGAAAAAATACCAAAAATACTTTTTATCCTACTTCACATGTATCAGAGCTGACTTAATTGGTTATTCCATAAGTTCTTTTTTTTTCTACCATTCTTTTTGGTTACGTTCTTTCTTTTGTTTCAGTTTCTGTTGCTATCTCTTTACTATGTTAGAAATTATTGAATCTTTTTAAGCAAAGAATAATTAGACCAACTACTACAACTGTTGAAGCCCATTCCACATACTTCTGGTACTCTTATAGCATCTCTAGCTTAGTCAGGTAGCCTTTCATGTGCATATTCTCTTTCATTATCTGCACCTTGGATCATAAATTCAGGTGCGCTTCTGATCACATAACTAATCTATCTAATTTATTCATATTTTATATACCTTATTTTGAAGATAAAAAAGTACGCATTGCAAATGAAAGCCTATCTTCTATTGCTGGCCGAGGCTCTATTCGTTTGTTTGATAATATTATTTTACAATATGTTTTACATGTCCCAACACTCTCTTGTAATCTCTTGTCTATGAGTCGTTTATCCAAGGATTCTCATTGTTGTGTTGTTTTTGATGCCTCTCTTGTGAATTCTAAGATTTGAACATGGGGATGATGATTGACAGTGCTAGATTAATGGATGGCTTCTACTATTTTGATGCAAACTACTTTGAGAATAAACAAGCTTAGAGTTTTATTGGTAGTATTCATTCAATCCCCATGCATGATCAAATAATTCAATCCCTAGTTTTTTTTATTTAAAACATTTGTTTCCAAGTTTATTTAAAGAAGTGGATTGTACTTTTTTTTAATATTAAAGTTGTTTTTTTTTGGCCAAAAGCCATCGAAATTCTTATAAAGCAAAACCATATTGTGCATCAAAACCTTTTTATTTGGTACATAGTGATGTTTGGGGTCCTTCTAGGATTACTACTTTAACTAAAAAGAAATGGTTTGTGACATTTATTGATGATCACACACACGTATGCTGACTTTATCTAATGAACTCTAAATCTAAGGTTGCACAACTCTTTAAAATTTTTTATTCTATGGTTGAAAATCAATTTTAAACCAAATTAGTATTCTTAGGAGTGATAATGAAAAGAAAGTTTATAATGATTGTTTAGAAGAAGATTTTTCTCTAGATCAATCAACTTGTAGGAACACTCCTCAACAAAATGCATTGTAGAATGTAAAAACGGATACCTACTTAGGAAGAACTCTTATATTTCATATGAATGTTCCTAAATATCATTGGGGGATGCAATTTTAACAAGTTGTTATTTGGTCAATAGAATGCTTATAAGAGTTCTAAACTATAAAACATCTTTATAAACTCTTAAGAATATTTTTTCAAACATATGTCTTCCCTCAGATTTATCCTTAAATATTTTTAGTTGTACTATGTTTGTTCATGTGCCAACTTATCTCAGATCCAAATTTGATCTAAAAGCTGAAAAATATTTTTTTTGGGCTATCTCCTAATAAAAAAAGATACAAGTGTTTTAATCCTTCTATTAGAAAAATTCATGTTAGTATGAATGTTGATTTTGTTGAAAACATTCCTTTTTATAGCAAAACTACTCTTTAGGGGAGAGTTCTAATAAAGATTAGTTTTGGCAAAAAGAACAACCAAAACCTAGTATTTTTTCCTAAAACAAATCAAAAAATAGTTGTTTTAACTAGTGAAAGAGGATGAAATACCAATCTATCTATGACAAATAAAATTGTATCACAAATAGGGGAAGAAACTCTACAACCTATGTTCACTGAGCTTCGTGTTTATGCTAGGTGCAAGTTTGATTCACATAATGAGAATAACCTAGACAATCTTGAGCATGGTCAATCATCATCTCCTAGTTCTCAAAATCCAAGTAATCTTCCTATAGATTCTAATCCTTTACCTCTTTTTGATTTTGATATCCCTATTGCAGTTCGGAAGAGAGTTAGGAATTATACCAAACACTCCATTGCCAAATATATGTCTTATCATAGACTTTCAGAAAAATATAGGGCTTTCACTTCAAATATATCTTACTTGTTTATTCCTAAAACTATATAGGAGGCACTTGGACATTCGGAGTGGAGGTCAGCGGTTCAAGAAGAAATGAATGCTCTTCTAAAAAAAAAACTTGAAAAATTATTGATTTACCTAAGGAGAAAAGAACAATGGAATGCAAGTGAGTTTTCACAATCAAATATAAGCTCAATGGAAGCATTGAGAGATACAAAGCAAGATTAGTAGTCAAAGGATTCACACAAACCTATGGAATTGACTACCAAGAGACCTTTGCCTTTGTTGTATAGATCAATTCTATTCAAATTTTACTTTCTCTTGCAGTATATTTTAATTAGCCTTTACACCAATTAGATTTTAAGAATGCTTTCTTAAATGGTGATTTGCAAGTGTTTATGGATTTACCATCGAGTTTTGAAGAAGAGTTGGGAAAAGAAAAGTTTTACAAATTAAAGAGTCCTTGTATGGTCTCAAATAGTCTCTAAGGGCATGATTTGAGAGATTTGGAAAGGTAGTCAAGCTTCAAGGATATATTTAAAGTCAAGCTAATCATACAATGTTTTATAAACATTCAAGAGAATGGAAGATTGCAGTATTGATAGTTTATGTGGATGTTGTTCTAATTGGTAATGACAGTTCATAATTTGAAAGATTGAAGAAAGCTCTAATCAGTGCATTTGAGATTCAAGATTTGGGTCCCTTAAAATACTTTCTTGGTATGGAGTTTGCTAGATCCAAGAGAGGTATTTTTGTTTCTCAAAAGAAATATATACTTGGCTTGTTAGGTAAAACATGTTTACTTAGGTGTAAGGAAGTAGAAACTCCAATAGAACTAAATTTAAAACTTCAACTAGAAAATTCTGAAGAGGTAATTGAATAGAAATATCAACGTTTAGTTGGAAGACTTATTTATCTCTCTCATACTTATTCCGTTATTGCATTTGCAGTAAGCATGGTAAGTCAATTCATGCGCTCACCAAATTAGAGACACTTTGATACTGTGTGTAGAATTTTAAGATACTTAAAGGGGACTCCAGAAAAAGGACTTCTATACAAGAACCAAGAACTTCTCCAAGTGGATGTGTTTATTGATGAAAATTGGGCCGGGAGTATAATTAATAAGAGATCAACTTCAGGGTATTATACTTTTATTGAAGGTCATCTAATAATATGACGAAGTAAAAAGTAGAATGTTGTGGCTAGAAATAATGCTGAAGCTAAGTTTAGAGCAGTAGCCCATGGCATTTATGAAGTTTTGTGGATTAAACAGTTACTTGAAGAACTTAAAGCTACTAGTCCTTTACCTATGAAGGTCTTTTGTGATAATAAAGCCGCCATTACTATTGTACACAATCCAGTACTCCATGATAGAATTAAACATGTGGAAGTTGATAAACATTTTATCAAGAAGAATTGAAAAATGCACTGAGTATTATGCCCCCTATACTTACGACTGAACAAATTGCAGATATACTCACAAAAGGATTATCAAAAAAGTATTTTGATAATTTAGTAAGCAAGCTGGCCATGAATATCATCTTCAAGCCAACTTGAGGGGGAGTGTTGAGAATCTCAATCAAATCAGAGAAAATCTGATTTGATTATTTTTTGATTTTAGAGATCATTAATGATAGGATTCCCTAATTTGAAGATTTTTTCAAATATATAAGATCCCTTTAATTTAAAGGATCTTTTTATTAAGAAAACTCCTGATCCTACACAATAATTTATTTTTTAAATTATACATTAATTTCATAAAAGGGTTTCTTTATATAATTACATTAGACTTTTCTTGAATAATTAGGGTTTCAACTTTATAAATATGTAACAACGTTTATGGCTTTATCATTGGGAAAATAATATTAAAAATACATTTTATCCTACTCTACAGCTTTGCATATTTATAATGAACTCCTTATAAGTATGTAGTAGTTGTCAGTGGTTCTGAGCTTGAATTTTGAGTTCGAAGTGTGGTGATGATATTAGTAAGTTCTGAAAAAAAACTAGATCTAGTTAGTAACATCAAAGCAATTTCACAATAAGTATCCTCGATAATCATGCTTTATATAATTTTCATTTTCAGAAACTAAACTGTTGCGGTTCTGTTTTCTTTTTATTGATGTCTTGATTCTCTTATGTGCAGGCAAGTTCTCTAGCATTCTCAACTATCCTTGTTCTTTCTTTGGTGATGGATATTGATTTGAACCATACACCATGTTCCTGTGCACTGCCGTCACCTAGGCTCAGTTCTCAAATGAGTTGCGTCCACAGTGAGTGCGGTGCTTTTCCTTTTTCATTCGGATTAGAACCATATTTAATGATATATGTTTGATATGTCGTGCCAAAGGAATGGATATTCTAACTGTCCTATCCATTCCTTTCATAACACTTCTGCATTAGATTCCTTACAGACCCTTAGTTTTTGTCTTGTTGGGTGGTTTGCAAGTGCATGCTCTCAACGTGACCGGATTGGTCATCAACGCAGCTGGTGATGTGTGTATTTATATATCAAATATCAGCACAAGACGAAGATACTAAGGAATAAGGAAGGTAACATCTGATGAAAGGACACATGGAAGATAGAAAGTGCAACTTTTTTTTTGAAAAAAAAAAGACAGTAAGGGAAGAGGTTTTCCTCACTAACATTATTTAAAAGAGAGTATACATTAATTGGTCGTTAGTAACAGTATGATTTTCTTCTCGTGCACTAAATCTGGCAACGGAGCAAACAAATTCCTAAATTTAAAGGAAAAAGTACCTAAATGAAAATATTCTTTTAATCCTCAAACTTTTGCTCAAATTTATTTTGATTATATCCTCAAACTTTCGGTTGTTGCCTCATTGTACTCCTAAGGTTCTGTTACACGTTGTTACTTTAAATTGATGGCATGACTTGTATGTCAATAGAAAAAAAGCCTTCATGCATTTGTGTGAGGGTGAGATACTTATGGGCTCCAATCTGGTGTTGTCATGAGAAACTGATAGACTCCAATCCAGTGTTGCTATGAGATTTTCAATTGCATTAAACAACAGCAGACACAAGAAAAAAAGCAGTTATGATCACAGTTTGAAGAAGAAGTGCTTGAATTATTTTCCTAGCTTGCGAAAAATGTGTAATATGATAAGAAAAGGTTGTCATTTGGATCAATTTTATTGAACAAGAAATATTGGTGAAATTATATTCATTCATCACCAGTTAGCAATAATGCCTTGTTGTACCTGTGCTTTTGTAAGGAAACCCCATGTTATAGTCAGTCTAATGCTTTGTGATTGAGGTTACAGTAACTGTATGAGAAAGTGCTTAGCTTCTGCAGATTTGTGCACTTTAAATCTTCGTCTCTCACAAAAGGCAGCAGCAGGTTGAAGATGTTGGTATGTGAAGTCAAGGAAGAGTTGCCACGGAATATTGAAGATAGTGAACATCCCTGGCTATAGTTTTCTGTAAATGAAATCAGCCTGGCTAATTTTTAGGAAAGAGTCAAGCCAAATACTCTAGGAAATACATCAAGGGTCAAGCAACTCCAGCTAAGTCAAGGTTCATTCCAACTCACCGTTGACCTACGTTGGCTTTGGAATATTCTAAGAACAGATTCACTTGGATTATGGTTGTGCGAGTGTGATTCTATAGGATTAAATATGACCTGTTGCAGCATAATTTATCCGGTTTTAGTTTCATCATCTTATAAATTATAAGCGTACGTAGTTTCCTGCACTCACCCAGTTTTGGCCGGACTTTCTCCTGTCATAGTTCTCAAAAAATTAAATTAGTGATTATAATTCTGGTCAAGTTAAATGAAGATTGAGATGGTTAATGACTTGTCTAAGTCCCCCACAGAGGATAACGAATCTTTCATCCCCTATACAAACAAACAAACAAACAAACAAACAAACAACAAACGATGAACAGAACTCTTAACCCCCCAGAATTACACCAGACTCTTGCTGACTGCACTGCCACAGTGGCCTCACCACCTGTTGTAACCCCCGGGATCTTAATTATTAGGTTCATGTGAACCATGTTAGTGGCAATTGGAGTTTCTCCCTGCTGACGCTTCGCTCTCGGCGTGGCGTTTTGACTCCCTGATCCGAGGCGTCACAAGGGAGATTAAAAGGAGTTGGAGGGTGACTCCCTCCTTTAACCCGGTGCTCAATTCCTCCAGGTAATCCTCTCCACATTATCATCGCTGTTGGGGAGAAGAAAACGAGAGAGAAAGAGAGCAACAGTAAGAGGAGACAGAGGGGAACAGGCCGCTCGAGGAGGCCGGAGGAGGGAGAGAGGAGGAATGTCCGGCCGCTTGAGGCGGCCGGAGAGGGGTGCTGGAGGGCTGCCGGGCGGCCCTCCCTTCTTTTGGAACCAAGCCGGTCGACGGCTTGGTTCGGGCCCGGCGAGCCGGGCCCGGACTTCGATCGGCGTCCTCCCTCGGCGCCGGGGCAGTGTCCGGTGGAGGTTCCGGCCGGCCATGGTGGCCGGCCGTGCCACCGGCACAGTCCTGTGCTGCGGTGGATCGTGAGAGAGAAAGAGGGAGATAGAGAGAAATTGGAGAGAGAGAGAGAGGGAGGAGGGGGCCGGCCGCCGCGGCCGGCTCTGGTCCAACCACCGGCGGCCTGCCCCGAATTTGGCCGGCGATGGCCCTGGCCGCCGGCACGGTATAACCCCTGTTTCGATTGAAACAGGGGAGCAAAAAAAAAAAAGGGAGTTGGGCTGGCTGGGCTGTCCGAGTTTTGGGCCCTGTTGGGCCGGTTCAAGAGCTCTGTTTGAGCAGCGTTTTGGGCCCTGGATTCTGTGTTAATCTAGTTTCTTGAGGTATATTTAGTTTCCATTTGGGCGTATATAATGGGATTATTCAAGCCCAAAGTTGGGCCCATGGATTAGTCTGGGTAGAGTTTTAAGGGTCATCTTATCATTCAGATTTTAGAGAATTAATTGTATAAATGATGCTGTAGGTGCCCAGATGCCTAAATAGCTGGTTCACCATTTGGATTTACGTACTGAGGTAAGTAAGCCAATTATCATGCAGTTTATATAATATTTAATATGTAAAGTTTGGAATTATAGTTATATTAATTTATGAAATTATGAAATGAGAAAAAAATGGAATTTGATATTTGACTTGGCTATTTTGAAATTAGTAAATAGTACCATATGTATGCATTGAGTATTTGTTATGGTTATATACAACTGCTATATTTTGCAAAGTAGTGTCTTGTAAATATGCAAAATTGAATGATGTGATTATTTTGACTTTGCAAATAAACTGGTACTATAGATATTTTTATGCTATGAATGTACAAACTACTGTATATGTGATATGAGGAGCTTATGCTTATGTTGATGCGTGATGTGTGACATGCAATTATAATGATGACATTGAAATATACTTATATGTGTCGCCACGGTTCTCATATGATGTGGATTGATGTGAAATGCTAAGTGATACGTGACCCACCTCCATAGGGGAAGATATATGGAGGATACACATATGTAGGGTGTGTTGTGATTGATTATGATACGAGACTCACCTCCACAGGAAAAGATATGTGGAGGACACACATCTGTAGGATGTGTTGTGATTCTGTATGTTATATGGCATAACGCTGGTATCAGGACCCTTCCTCTTAGGGAACATTTAAGAGTGATACACAAGTTGGGTGTTGTAGGGCCGTGGGACACATAGGAGATCAGTGATTATATAAATACATTGGGTTTGTTTACATTACATTGGTTGACATTTATTATGTAATTAAGCTTTCAAATTATTTTGAGCTGATGATATGCATGTTCTAATAGCATGATAAATGTAGTTGAATTAGAAGCTTTTCATGAAAATGTGAATTGAAAATATCTTGAAATGCTATAATGATATATGATTATTTTTACATTATAATAGGCTTACTTATTGAGTGCGAGCTTATGTAAATCTCACAATGTTTTTCAGAGCCTCAGGAGTAAAGAAGGACTTATGGGGTTGAAGGAGCTTCTAGTTAAATAAATTAGTTCCATTATGTTGTTGTAACCCCAGTTATGCTTGTATGTAGGGCTTGTAGCCCAAACCTTATAGTTGTGGTTTGTTTTAAGTTATGGATTTGGATTAAATATTTATAATTATTGCCTTATATTGATTATGTGTCATAATTCGGAACGCCTTGCATGTCTGGCATGCGACGGGTTATCACCCTAGCTCAGATTTTGGGTCTGGGGCGTGACACTTTAGTGGTATCAGAGCCTAGGTTATGACCTTAGAGACACTTACATGATGACACTTTAGGCTAAATACTAAGATGACATTGGGACAATTATAACTTTATAGGAATTTTAGGTATTATGCTTTGAAAGCCTAAAATGCAAAATTTATTATGATATTAATGATAAACTAATTTATCAGGAGATAGGAATGGCTCGTCGCACTAGGAGCCAACAAAATGATGAAGACTCCCAGGTTGGTAATGCTGGTCAGCAGGGAGGTCAGGAAGCTACCGATGGTACTGGCCCTGTCACTCAAGTTGGGACTAATCAGCAACAACTCCAGACCGAGATGCTTCAGGTTCTCTCAGGTATGGCGCAGTTGATGCGGGACATGCAGCATCATATTCTGCAGGTCTTGTCCACTCAGCCTACTCCCACTGCCCCGCAGATCAGCCTGCCCTACCATTCCGCAACCCCAGCCTACCCCTCCTGCTCACAAACTCAGCCAACCTTACCTACTCACCCTGCACCATTGACCCAGCCTACTCCACCTCAACCTGGGTAGGGGTTGGCCGCAGCTTTGTAGATTTCAAAAATTTGCCCCTGCCCTTTTTCTGGATCTACCAACCCTGTTGATGCTGAGCGGTGAATGTGAGATATGGAGAAGGCTTTTACGGCCCATGGTAGCCAGGAGATGGAGAGGATCAGATTTGCCACCTATCTTCTCCAGGGGGAGGCTTATGACTGGTGGTTAGTTGAGGAGCAGCGACGGGTGGATAGGTTATCTCTTGGGGAGAGTTTCAGGAGGCTTTTTTCGACAAATATTTCCCCAGGAGTGTGCAGAGACAGATGGAATCATAGTTTATCAAATTGAAGCAAAGGAATCTTTCTGTGGCCCAGTATGAAGCTGAATTCACCAGGTTGGCCCGATTTGCTCCAAATATTGTGACTAATGAAATGGCCAAGATCACCAGATTTACTGAGAGACTGCGACCCAAACTGAGGCAAGCAGTCAATGCATTTGAGCTTCTCACTTATAGTGCGATGATGAATAAGGCTTGGTGATTGAGAGGGATATGAATGCTGTTTAGAGGGATTGGGAGCAGTAGAGGAAGAGGAAAGGGCCTATTTCTGGCCAACCCCCAGCTCAGGCCAGGAAGAGAGGTACACATCAGGCCCCAGTAGAACAACGGAATAAGGAGACTTGTTGCATTCACTGTGGGAACTTTCACCCAGGAAGGCCTTGTCGCAGATTGCCTGGTGCCTGCTTCCTCTGTGGGAAAACTGATCACAAGATGGCCATCTATCCCCTTCGGAAGGATCAACAACTCTCTTCTAGTCAAGGATGAGTCAGCAGCATCAGCATCAGCCATCGAGAACCTAGGGGAGGGTCTTTACCCTCACTCAATAGGATGTTGCCGCCTCTAATTCTATGGTAACAGGTATACCATTTAATTTTATATCTAGTATTACATTCTTAGTGCAATACATTGATAGATAATTAGAAAAGTAGGTTAAATCTTTAATGCTTTAATGTTAAAATAAATTACACTTATGTCGAGGATGATTAAAGTAGGCACTGCTTATGCTCAAACTTTAATTGACCCGGGTGCCACGCATTCTTTCATATCTGACACCTATCTTGACAAGAATATCATTGACACCTGTTCTTCTGGAGCAAGAGTTGCATATTGCCTTTCCAAATGGAGATGTTTTGAAGGTTGACACTGTATGCAAATCCTGCCCAATTATCTTGAGGATAGGAGGTTGAATGCTGATCTAATTGTCCTTCCATTGAAGTTCTTTGATGTTATCCTTGGAATGGATTGGTTCCTATCATGCTTCAGTATACTGCTTTAGAAATTGTCAACTTCAACATTCCTAGTCAGCTTGAATACAATTTTATTGGTGGTCAGAAACATAGCTCCAGTGTTCATATCAGCGCTGCAGGTCGGAAGGTATCTGATGAATGGTGGTCAAGGATTTCTTGCTGTAGTCAAGGACCTTCAGCAGGAAGAGACCAAGTTAGAGGATATTCCTATAGCTTAAGAATTCCCTGATGTCTTCCCTGATGATTTGACTGATTTGCCTCTGATCGGGAAGTCAGTTCCCCATTGATCTAGTTTCTGAAACTGGACCTATTTCCAAGGCCCCTTACCGCATGGCCCCGGTGAGCTAAAGGAACTGAAGGATCAGTTGGAGGAGCTCCTAGATCGAGGATTTATCAGACCCAGTGTTTCTCCTTGGGGTGCTCCAGTTCTATTTGTTAAGAAGAAGGATGGTAGTCTTCGGCTCTGCATTGATTACCGAGAAATCAATAAGATAACAGTGCGAATAAGTACCCTCTGCCGAGGATTGATGACTTGTTTGACAACTCCAAGGAGCCCGGATATTCTCAAGGATTGATCTTAGGTCAGGGTACCACCAACTCAAAGTCAAGGAAGGGGATGTGCCTAAGACAGCATTTAGGACCAGATATGGCCACTATGAGTTCTTGGTGATGCCGTTTGGGTTAACTAATGCCCCAGCAGTATTCATGGATTTGATGAACATAATTTTTAAACCATACTTGGATAAGTTTGTGGTGGTTTTTATTGATGATATTTTGATATATTCCAAGAGCCATAAGGAGCATGAGGATCACCTGAGAATCATGCTTCAAATTCTTCGAGAGAAAGACTTTATGCCAAGCTGTAGAAGTGAGTTTTGGTTGGAGCAAGTATCTTTTTGGTCATATAATTCTAAAGATGACATATCTGTGGACCCGAAAAAGATTGAAGCTATCATTAGCTGGAGACCTTCCAATGTGGCAGAAGTCAGAAGCTTCTTGGGCCTAGCCGGTACTACCGTAAATTTGTGGAGGACTTCTCTCGCATTGCTCTACCCCTAACTCACTTAACTCAAAAGCGAGTGAAGTTTGATTGGACAGAGGAATGTGAGAAAAGTTTTCAGGAGTTAAAGCAGCGCCTGGTGTCAGCTCCCATTCTTGTTCTTTCGACAGGAAGGTTTTACTCTTTATACTGATGTCTCTCGGAAAGGATTGGGATGTGTTCTGATGCAGAATGGGAAGGTGATAGCCTATGCCTCCAGACAACTGAAGCCTTATGAGCAGAATTACCCTACTCATGATCTGGAATTGGCTGCTGTGGTTTTTGCCTGAAGATTTGGCGGCATTATCTGTATGGAGTGTCGTGTGATGTGTATACAGATCATAAGAGTCTAAAGTACATTTTCACACAGAAGGAGCTGAACTTGAGCAGAGGAGGTGGTTGGAGCTACTGAAGGACTATGACCTGACCCTGCACTATCATCCTGGAAAGGCCAATGTAGTAGCTGATGCTTTGAGCAAAAATCCTCTTCTGAGTTAGCTGCTATGATTACTTCCTAGCCTCACATATTGAGGGACCTTGAGAGGTGGAGGTTGGATTGAGAGTACAGCGTCTGATGGGCTTGTTGCAGCACTTGTACTCTAGCCGACCTAGTTGATAGGATCAAGTCCTCCCAGAATGATGATCCAATTTACAAAAGATTAAAGAAGCTGTGCAGTCAGGAGTTCAGAATGAATTTTATGTAATGGAGGATGAAACCTTGAAATTTGAAGGAAGACTTTGTGTGCCAAACATTGAGGAGCTAAAGGCCGACATTTTGAAGGAGGCTCACTACTCTCCCTATACTGTGCATCCAGGTGGCACTAAGATGTACAGAGACTTAAAGAAAAATTTTTGGTGGAAAGGTATGAAGAGGGAGATTGCTCAGTATGTGGCCAAGTGCTTGGTGTGTCAGCGAGTGAAGGCGAACATCAAAGGCCTGCGGGACCTCTTCAGTCTCTAATGATTCCTCAGTGGAAGTGGGAAAAGATTACAATGGACTTTGTGACTGGTCTGCCCAAAACTCTCAGGAGTAATGATGCTGTTTGGGTTATTAGACAGACTAACAAAATCAGCTCATTTCTTACCTTTCAGAGTTGGGGTCTCTAGTGAAAGATTGGCTAGTTTGTATATTGAGCAGATCGTGAGACTTCATGGTGTTCCTGTATCTATTGTATCAGATAGGGATACCAGGTTTGTGTCCTAGTTCTGGAAGAGTCTTCATAGGCTATGGGAACCAAATTAAATTTCAGTACAACCTATCATCCCTAGATGGACAATCTGAGAGGACCATACAGATTCTGGAAGACATGTTGCGAGCCTGTATGATGGATTTGGGTGGAGCATGGTATAACCACCTACCTTTAGTGGAGTTTGCCTATAATAATAGTTACCAGGCCAGTATCCAAATGGCTCCGTTCGAAGCTCTGTATGGTAAGAGGTGTAGATCTCCTTTATGTTGGGATGATGTGGGGGAGAAAAATTGCTAGGCCCTGAGCTGGTTCACCAGACAGTTGATAAGGTGCAATTGATCAGGGAGCGTCTTCGTACAGCTTAGAGCAGGCAGAAGAGTTATGCTGATGTTAGAAGGAGAGAATTGGAATTTCAGGTTGGGGACCATGTTTTCTTAAGGGTATCACCAACCAAGGATGTGATGAGATTTGGGATCAGAGGGAAGCTGAGTCCAGTTATATTAGACCTTTTGAGCTCTTGAGCAGAGTTGGGGGGTAGCTTACAGCCTGGTACTGCCTCCGATTCTATTAGGTGTGCACAATGTGTTCATGTCTCTATGTTGAGGAAGTATATTTCCGACCCCAGCCATGTAATAGAATATGAGCCTATTCAGTTGAGGAAAGATTTATCTTATGATGAGCATCCTGTGCATGTCGTGGACTACAAGGATCAGGTTCTGAGATGGCATACCATTCCCTATGTCAAAGTACAATGGAGCAATCATTCTGAGAGGGAGGCTACTTGGGAACTTGAAGAAGAAATGAAAAAGAAGTATCCACATTTATTTGCAGGTAAATTATCTATCCCAGATTGTTGACTTTGAATAGAACCTATTTGGATTCTATAGTTTAATTAAAGTGTATCAATTTCGAGGCCAAAATTTTTATAAGGAGGGAAGAATGTAACCCTCGGGATCTTAATTACCAGGTTCATGTGAACCATGTTAGTGGCAATGGGAGTTTCTCCCTGCTGACGCTTCACTCTCGGTATGGTGTTTTGACTCCCCTGATCCGAGGCGTCACAAGGGAGATTAAAAGGAGTGAAGGGTGACTCCTTCCTTTAACCTAGCGCTCAATTCCTCCAGGTAATCTTCTGTCCACATTATCATCGCTATTGGGGAGAAGAAAACGAGAGAGAAAGAGAGCGACAGTAAGAGGAGACAAAGGGGAACGGGAAGAGTTCCTCTCGTATTGTGCCCGACCGCTCGAGGCGGCTGGAGGAGGGAGAGAGGAGGAATGTCCGGCCGCTCGAGGCGGCCGGAGAGGGGCGCTGGAGGACCGTCGGGCGGCCCTCCTTTCTTTTGGAACCAAGCCGGTCGACGGCTTGGTTCGGGCCCGGCGGAGTGCCCATCGGCTTGTCGGGCCCGGGCTTCGATCGGCGTCCTCCACCGGCGCCAGGGCAGTGTCCGGTGGAGGTCCGGCCGGCCATGGTGGCCGGCCATGCCACCGGCATAGTCCCGTGCCGTGGCGGATCGTGAGAGAGAAAGAGGGAGATAGAGAGAAATTGGAGGGAGGGAGAGAGAGGGAGAGGGCGCGGCCGGCTCTGGTCCGACCACCGGTGGTCGGGCCGCCCCGAATTTGGCCAGTGGCGGCCCTGGCCGCCGGCACGATATAACTGATGTTTCAACCGAAACAGGGGAGCAGGAAAAAAAAAGAGGGAGTTGGTGCCGGTTGGGCTGTCCGAGTTTTGGGCCCTGTTGGGCCTGTTCAAGAGCTCTGTTTGAGCAGCGTTTTGGGCCCTGTATCGGGCCATGAATGACAAAATAAAAATATGACCTGATTCTGTGTTAAATATAGTTTCTTGAGGTATATTTAGTTCCCATTTGGGCGTATATAATGGGATTTATTCAAGCCCAAAGTTGGGCCCGTGGATTAGTCTGGGTATAGTTTTAAGGGTCACCTTATCATTCAGATTTTAGAGAATTAATTGTGTAAAATGATGCTGTAGGTGCCCAGATGCCTAAATAGCTGGTTCACCATTTAGATTTGCATACTGAGGTAAGTAAGCCAATTATCATGCAGTTTATATAATATTTAATATGTGAAGTTTGGAATTATAGTTATATTAATTATGAAATTATGAAATAAGAAAAAAATGGAATTTGATATTTGACTTGGCTATTTTGAAATTAGTAAATAGTACCATGTGTATGCATTTGATTTATTATAGTTATATACAACTGCTATATTTGCAAAGTAGTGGCTTGTAAATATGCAAAATTGAATGATGTAATTATTTTGACTTTGCAAATAAACTGGTACTATACATGTATTTTTATGCTATGAATGTACAAACCATTGTATATGTGATATGAGGAGCTTATGCTTATGTTAATGCGTGATGTGTGACATGCAATTATAATGATGACATTGAAATATACTTATATGTGTCGCCACGGTTCTCATATGATGTGGATTGATGTGAAATGCCAAGTGATACGTGATCCACCTCCACAGAAGAAGATATGTGGAGGACACACATCTGTAGGGTGTGTTGTGATTGATTATGATACAGGGACCCACCTCCATAGGGAAAGATATGTGGAGGACACACATCTATAGGATGTGTTATGATTGTGTATGTTATATGGCATAACGCTGGTACCAGGACCCTTCCTCTTAGGGGACATTTAAGAGTGATACACCAGTTAGGTGTTGTAGGGCCGTGGGACATATAGGAGATCAGTGATTATATAAATACAGTGGTTTTGTTTACATTACATTGGTTGACATTTATTATGTAATTAAGTTTTCAAATTATTTTGAGCTGATGATATGCATGTTCTGATAGCATGATAAATGTAGTTAAATTGGAAGCTTCTCATGAAAATGTGAATTAAAAATATCTTGAAATGCTATAGTGATATATGATTATTTTTACATTATAATAGGCTTACTTATTGAGCGTGAGCTCATATAAATCACAATGTTTTTCAGAGCTCAGGAGTGAAGGACTTATGGGGTTGATGGAGCTTCTAGTTAAATAAATTTGTTCCATTATGTTATTGTAACCCCAGTTATGCTTGTATGTAGGGCTTGTAGCCCAAACCTTATAGTTGTCGTTCATTTTAAGTTATGGATTTAGATTAAATATTTATAATTATTGCCTTATATTGATTGTATGTCATAATTCGGGACGCCTCGCATGTCTGACATGCGACGGATTGTCGCCCTAGCTCAGATTTTTGAATCTGAGGCGTGACACCTGTGTCATTGAAATAGAGGGCTTAGGATCATCAAGGTCCATATGCCATCCCGATGTTAGACCACCTAGTACTTCCACAAAGAGGCAACGGAGGGCTCGTTCTAGAGCATCCTCGAAGGTAACAAATAATGTTTCCGTGATGGAAATTGGGAGTTGGAATGAGAAAGAAGAGGCCAAGAAATAAACGAAATAGAGGATGCTGATGTATCACCCCCAAATGGAATAGTGAATCAATTTTTTAGCCATTGGCATAGATAGAATACTTCTGCATCTAAATAATATACATTCAATGTAAAAATAACTAGCTGCTAGCAATCCTCACTCAATTGTTAAGACTTATGATGATACCCGTACCTGACTCGTGGGTGAACTCCCCATCTGACATGGCCATAGAATGCACCTGATTGTCACACGTGACCGTATGCTGATAGCATTAGTTCCTTTTAGACAATTTTGTGGATAGGGTTGGAATCTCACTCTTTTACATTTAGAAATACTGTAGATTTAACAAAATATCTGGATAGAATCTTCCTTCTACATTCAGTATTTCACATGCATGCCAAACAAAAGCACGAAAACACCTTGTGTGTGCTCGTCTGAAAAACCTGCTGCCATCACAAGCTTTTTTCAGGAAAAATGACCAACCCGTCAATCCTACATATTTCTTTTTAGCGAATAAGACTTTAGAATTAAAGAGCTCAAATAATTTAAGTATTATAATTATCAAAAGTGCTGTGCGCTTCATATGCCCATCCAAGGTCCATGTCCCCCACGGTTGCTGGTCAATTTATGACATAACACAGGAAACTAGGAAGAAAGCCACAACTATCACCAATCTTTGAGGTTTACTTTCCCATTCGTAAGCTCCTCGTTCCTTCAACCGCTGGCTACGAACTCTAAACATCATCCATATAATCCTGTAACTACGAAGTAATTCACTTGGGCTCCTTTGAAGGAAAAGGTAAATCACCTTCACCTGCATGAATGAAGGACGCCAAAAATACTGGGAGAGAAAAATCCACTGCACTAGCTGCTTCTGAAAGCCTTCACCTCAGTATCTGCTTGCAATCTGTGCGATTGAAGAGTACGTTCCCATGGCTGCACTAACAATGCCCAATGCGACAATCGCAATGCTCAAAATGACCTAAAATTTACAAGCACATAAAAAGATGAATAGGAGCAGCATTATAGTATACATCCTTTCTTCAATTTCCCAACAGCATTCAAAAACTCAATTTCGGATTCAGTTTCAGTTGAACTCGTTAAGTTTTGGCCTTAGAAATTCTAGCAACTTCAGCAAGTCATGCTCCAACTGAGTTGATCATCAAAATTAGAAAAAAAAAATCCAGAAAACTGGAAAATGTAGAATGCAAATAAAAGAAGACACAAGGATATTACATAACATTTAGATTATTTTATGATATGTAGATTCTTTATATGTAATTTTAACAATTTTAAGTTGCATAGTTAAAATTTATAAGGGTGGGTATACTGGTATTTTACAGTCATATATATTATACATCATTTACTTTGGAACATCAATTGTTAAAAGAAAAACTATTATTTTTAGCAATGTGGAACAGTACCTAGTACGTCAAAATCTTCATCATTTATTGGTATAAATTAATAAATACATTGAATTGTATTTTTCTCTGATATTTTATGGTTAAGTGACCATTTAATTAAATAAGTAGTTACAAAATGTTACACTTCTTTTATACAAAAAGGTCATCACCATGAAAGATGGCATCTGTTATTTAGTTATTTGCATTAATCTTTTTCATTATAGTGTAGTAAACCTTTTTAAGGAAATTGTCCATCCAGGGTTATTATTATTATCTCTTTTAAATCAAGGGGAAAAAAGTAACTACCAAAAATTTACATTATGTTGTCTTTAAACCTAAAGAAGTAAATATATAACATTAATACGATGATAAACACCAAAACAAAATATTAGAAAAAGCATCCATGATGACTTTTGATCAGTTTCAGTTGAAACTAGCAAAAACCATAAAAAATGGACTGAAACCAGTAATTTTTGACCAAAATCAAGTGAAGCCAATGAAACTGACAAAAACCTGATAGAGGGATCGGTTAGTTAGGTCTTAGCTGAAATAAATCAGTTTCAGGCTAAATGAATCAGTCTTCACCAGAACCAAAAGCCTAGTTTCCAAGAAACAATCTTATTGAAGAGAGGGCTGAATGAATCCTTCTAACCCGTAAATCATTCCCTCTGAGAGCAACTTAGGGTGAAAAAAAATATATTAAAATTATGATTGTGATAACAAGTCTGTTCTGAGAAGCTACCAAAATTTTCCTTTCCAGGGAGGGAAACTACTGTGAAGGCTGAAACCGAAAAAACACCATGTTTACCTGTAAAGGTGTGGCTTTGTTCCTTGTTATCTTTAGGAAGCAGAGAGCTGGCATTATGACTGCCTGCAAAGAATGCATTGTAAGATTGCTTAAGCTATCAGATTCTTATTTCCTTTTGTATAAAAAAGGCAACAGTTTATCATTCTTTCACTAAATCTATTTGATTTTGACTATTAGAGTTGACATGATTGCTTGTTTCTTGAAGAGATTCTGGCCCACAGGTCCAAAAATGTAGAAGAAAAAGGGTAATAGAGAAGGAAAATGATAATAGTACAGAACACTACCCAATCAATGTATTAGCTATAAATGTAGCTTAGATTTTTGTACATATATAAATGCAAAATACTAAGATAGTCCTGGCTAAAATACTAAGTCTATGCCGATTCAGTTGGAAAGAGATTAACATTATAAATTTGGTGCCAAAGAGACAACAATACATATCTGGTCAACCCATAATAATGATCAGCATGAATCAGATAATTCACTTCCAGTTTGCATTTCGCTTTCTGCTTCCCTATCAACGATAAGCTTCATGATATCCTTTATGGCAACTTCTGTGCATTCTTATAAATTTAACCATTTGGGATTGGCCCTGACACATCCTTCTTTCATATTCATTCATATTAAAAGTTAAAATTTTAACAAATAAGCTTTAAGAAAGTTGGATATTTACGGTTTATCAACATAGAATGCCATTCAAATGAAGTAGTTGCCAAAATTTGCTCTTTTTTTTTTTCTTTTTGTTTTAAAAAAAACATAGTTGGCTTCTATGACTATTGATGTAAAGATTAATTTAAAAAAATATACCACAAGTATACTGAAGAGGGAACCAATCAAAGCCATCACAAGACCTGCACAAAATTGACACAACAGACTGCAATTTAGATAAGTGAGAAATAAAATTCATGGAGCGCACAAAAGAAATCAATCGCAGTACTAATTTAAACAGAAACAAAACTATGCTCTGGTACAACCATTCACCACAACAGGTTAATCAGCAAATTAATGAGTTGATAAACATATAACACAACAACCTCTGAATATCTAACAACAATTTTTGTTAAATATCATGCATGAAAATGTAAGCAACAGGACAGACATATAGAACAAAATTGATCAATTGATAGATAAGAATTTATAGTTTTTTAACAACTCATATTAATGTATATAATTTCCCAAAAAGAATATTTTGAGTTAAAACAAACTCTACAGATAAAAGTCTAACAAGATGCCTATGAACATCTTCATACATATTGCCACTATTTTGTATCATTTGTGCATATAGGCATAATTCTATAGATATCCTATCATGATATCATAAAGATGATGATTGAAGTTGCAACGAGGCTAATAGTCCGAAAACACATGCAAAGCCAAACTAATTTCTTGAGTTTGGATCAGTGAAAAAAATCTGATAGGTTATACAGTGATTTCAAACAAGCACGTAAAGGTCACCAAATTCCATTTTGAGTATATTTTGAATAGCAACAACTCACTGTTTCAACCCTGCTTACTCAAACCCAACCTACAACTCAACAAGACACCACCAAGTACTTCCTTGAACCCAGAATTGACCCAAAGGTCTTCCCTGCTGCCACACCAGATGACCTTTTTTCTCCCCGACTTCCACCTAAGTTCACCTCAGGGCTTTCCTCTTGCTCATATGCCTCAAACTCGCATGGCCTAAGATCACAATTGTGAGTTTTCACAACAGTATTACTTGCCCCCACCTCTACCTGCATAAGTGTTATTTAATGAAGTAATTTAGATACAAAGACATAGACCCAATCAGGAACTGTATACAACTATGCACCTGAATGGTTCAAAGATTTTCATGGACCCTGTAAAATCTGTACCTGAACCCAATCCGTACATGATAGTTTATGCCCATAAATAATGTAAATTTTAAACTTATAACTTAGTGATTATAAGTTGACAAAGGTACAAGGAAAGCATCAGGTTAATCAGTCAATCCGGTGGATCAATTCATTAGTCTTCCAGATGGTCAAGCCAAAGATGGAGTCCACTAAGCAACTGTGCGAGGATTTGATGATCAATAAGTTCTCAATTCCGCTTGAACTGTAGTTGGTAATGGAAAAGCAGTTGTTTTTTCTAAGTCGGTTCCAACACATTTTCTTGTGCGGGTATGAGATTTGGCTGATCCACTTTCTGGTGAAAGTAATATTCCCCCCAAAAACCCACTCAGCTCAGAATTTTGGAATCAAATGAAATGTTTTATCCAAAACTCAAAAGATTGTTCTGCTGGATGTGCTCCTTACATGGAGGTGTAGAGGTGTTGACTGGAAACTTCGTTAGACATGCCTGGGTCTGATGTTTTTCCCTGAATCTCCTCCTCCCCCTGTTGTTGCCGTTAGAGTCTTCAAGTGGTAGAGGATCAGGACTTTTAGGGCAAGTGAATGGGATGATCGTTGGTTTTATGAGGGAAGTGGTCTCAGATGCAATTTTCTGACTCAATAGTGAAAAATTTTAGGGCACCTAGAGAATTGAGCTTTCCAAAAAAAAGTTACCTGCTCAAGACCTGAATCTGGTCCTGATCCATACTCAATCCAACCCAGACCTGATACAAGATGGACCAAATATCTAGCCAAATCGGTCCCTATCCAAATCCACCTTTACTGAATCCTTTCTTAGATGGATGGGGTATGGATACAAATGTAGACACAAACCCCCTGACAAGTTGGTTCTGGATGAGATGATACCTGAACCTGACTTGACTTAATAGGACTGTTAATCACATACCCTTTTTGTTGAAGCCCCTCAAAGTCCATGATTGCAACTTGCAATGCTAACAAACTCAATCATCAAACCTCCTTTCTCTTTGAACCCACACACCTCCTAAAAATCCCAATCCCTTATCTTCTGAATAAGCATCCCCCACCTTTCCATGATCATGTTTCATAGATTCTTCTTTGCCTCAGCCACCAAATGCATTCATCGCTGCTTCTTATAGCACCTTCTTCTTAACCCTCCACCAACCTTTCCAAGCCCCAAAGAAAGAAGAATCAAGGGACAAGGACTGCTAATCATGGGGCTTCCAAATTGAAATGCAGAGCATTCTAACCACCTCAAAAGAATGACTTTCATTAATTAATATCATCTTTGGTTTCAACTTGTTCTTCATGACATTAGCTATAAGATCAACAGCTTACAGATAAAGCCTTACAATAATCAAACATCATAATTCGAATAATAACAAGCAAAATGCAAAATGCCCCAGCTGTGAGATATATATGATCAAGGGAAACACAACAAACTACTGTACTGCATATAAATTGCAGCAGACATATTGAATATGGTGTTCTTATGTATTTTTTTTTTAAATCAGTTGAGTAAGTCAGAACTCATAAATTATGGCCAAGTAAGGCCTAAGCCTATAGCTTCATGCACGCATGCATTATTTTGTTTCTACCTATAGGGTGTGTTAGGTTCATGTTGTAGGGTTATATTGCAGTCAAATACTTAATCCTGATGTATATTACTATCATAAACCAGTCAATTCAAGTCCTTGTGACAAAAAGATGATTCTTCTGCTGTGCATGACGTACCAAACCAACATCTACATTAGCAGACCTTGCCATGGCTACCTACAATTCACTCAAAATTCTTACACAGCTCAGTGCATAAGATCTGTCCCCACACTTGTTCAAACTTCTGAATTCTCAATATCCTCACAAGAAGGCCAACCTAAGTTTTATTCAAGTCTCTGTGATCTCATCTGTTTGTGCCTCAATTTGCAAGAGCATATGCTATTCAGAGACTATCAAAATGCTAGTTGCCACTGCTGGCAAAAAACGAGTTCCCATCATCAACAATTAAATATGTTCAATTGTGTGTTGCCATTAACCTTATTATTTTTAATTTTACCAATGTTAACATTTCAATGATTCACCTTGTCGCACACTGACACTGGCTAATTCCTTAGCATATAGCTCCTCCCATTACCATTCAGGACCTGCATATCTACCTTGTCATTAGAATCATACATTATAGGCTTTTCTTCATCATCCATAGTGGTGCTTCAAATGTTTGTAACAACCCAACTGTGGTCATGCATCTTTATACGTCAACTCATTTCACTCTGCAAATTCAGCATCTCTGCTTCTTTTTCTTGTCTATACATACAACTTTGTTAATATAATCCTTCCATTTGCTATCACTTCCCAATCTGCAGCTAAAATATACCATATGGTTAAAAGCAAACTCCTATCGTAAGATACATTTTGACTCAGGGAACCTCTGCAAATACAGCTTCTCTGATTCTTCTTGTTTATAAATATAACTGTGTTATTATACTCCCATTTGCTTTCACTCCTAGTCAGCATATAAATATATACCTCATGGTTAAAAGCAAACTCCTAGTGTAAGATCCATGTCAACTGAGAGAAGAGGTCTTTATTAGAAAAAGCTAGTAGCTACACATATTGCTTGTATAGATATCTTTGATACTTGTTTATTGTGTTGACCATGTGTATTCTTATCTTATATAAGTTGCAAATGGACTTATACACAGTGAATCCATTTTAACTATACATATATGGCTTGATACCTTATCTCGGTTTTTAGTTTCATTTATAAATAGTATGAATAAAATCCACACTCTAATGAACAACCGCATACTTTATAGCATTTATGTTGTTACAGATTATGCAGATATGATTAGAAATCAAATCTTTGTTCAAAAACTAACTGAAGTACATACCAAAGAAGGGCAGAAGGAAGGCAATGCATACGGTTGAAATGACAAGAACAGCTCTTAATAACATGGAGACCCAAACTTCATTTGAGGGTCCAACAGAAAGCAGCTCCTCTAAACTCCTGGCTAATGGATTTAACAATAATGCATATCTGTTCATAGTTAAGGATTAAATAGCTGTAGAGACGATCACAAAACACAGACAGGCAGCCACGCACAATGCATGCATGTTTGCAAAACATGCATAGACCCCAAAAGAGAACAAAGTGTAAAAGTTTTACGTTCAGATTTTTGAAGACAGAAAGGATACTTGGTGAAAGGATTGATCACCTGATGATAAGGATAAAATTAGATTGTTAAAATTAGATCGAGAGGAATAAATGAGTTGCATCAAGAAAAATAATAACAAATTGTTTTTGACATTAATTCACAACCAGAAATTTACCGTTGTCCACAGGGCAACTTTTGAGAAAAAGCCATGTTTTGGCAAATTCAATGTTATTTGAGATAGCGTACTTTCACCAAACATAAGATATCCAAGGGCGGCAAAAGAACCATAGATTGCTGTGCACAAAACAAAACTGTTTTGCAGTAGAAAAGAAAAAAAAAAAGAAAATTTCAGGAAATAATTACCTGGATAGCGTAAACAACTTAACATTCTGTTCTTAGAATTTTATAATACCATACCATATTAACAATGCTTTGTTGAATTTTGCACGATCAGACATTGACTGGTAAATATTTGGAAACACTGAGTGCCCAGAATAACAAAAACCATATACACCAATAGCATAAGGGAGACCACTCCACTTCACTGCTTCACCAGTCTGATGGAACCCAATTCCATCTGTGGTACCAATAAGGAGAACCGAGAGGAAAACCAGCAAAGTGGTAAACACACCACCGACTGCAGAGACAATTATTTGTAAAATAAACTTGTAAGTTAGTACATTACAGAATAACTTATCAGCAGATGTCCATGGAACGTGACAAGTCACACCTGAAAGATAAGAGATGACCCTAAGATCTCGCAGCCAAACGGTGGGTAAAACAATCAAAGCAGTCAACATTGCAAAAAAGTGCAAAGAGTCAACATGCATCCCAGCCCAATCAAAAGCAGCACCAGGAAAGATCCTTGTGAGGTTATCGCCTTCTAATATAATAAATTCCACACAATATGACTGCATTCACAGAATAAAAAAAATGGTAAATTTGCAAATGGTTTCATAAATCTGACCATAGACAAATAGCAGAAATCAGATTATTTGCTCTCCCATAATCAGAATATCCCACTTACATATAGCTCTGTGTACAATATAACCTGCATCATGAACACAAGCATCAGAGGATCTGGAAAGGCTGTTTGGAATCTAAGGCGCAATGTTCAATTTAGAGACTATAAAAGTAAAATATAAGGAAAAAAAAAAAATTATAGTTGTTCCATCAGTTATAGCTGGTATTACTAGGAGGTTTTAGCAAAAACATTTGATATGTAATAAGGCACATATTACCAAACCATAACCAAAAGAAACCCGAAATACTTATCATGGAATCATCATAAACTGAATTTAACAATTTGTCTTTCATTCTTAATGATGGAGTTCAAATTTGCAAGCTCCCTTCTCCTTACCCTTCCCTCCCCGCACCCCCCCCCCCCCCCCCCCCCCCCCAACAAAAAAAAAAAAAAAACCTTTTCTCCACTGCGATAATAGCAAAATCTTGACACATTAACTTCTTCCAAGATAAACTAAAGGGACAGTGTATTTCAGGCAAAAAATATCCTCAAAGCTAAACTCATAACCAATCTGTTATAATTTCACTGCTTTCCCTTCTGTTTGATACACATATCTCTCCATCAAAGAACTAACTAAACCAACATAACCTGGAATTTTCCATCAGGTAATGTGGGTTGTATAGAAAACTTGCTAACTTTCCATAGGCAACAAGAGTAGCTCTAAAATTTTTGATGAACCTTCTAGATATAGAATAGATATTTAAAAATTACAGGGGTCAGGATGAACTTGAAACAACCTCCATTGTGATTTTAGTAACCGAAAATGATTATACCGCTATTTGCACCAAAACCATCCAGCACTATAACAAACATGCAACTACTCTACTATGCCTAGTGATAATTTCAAGCAATTGAAACCTCTGGTTACAAAAAGAAGCTTTTTCCAAGTTTTATTCTGACTTAATAATGATACGACACAACTTTTCTCCATTGAAAACGTCCTGTGAATGGATCAAAATTTTCTTATAATCCTCCAAAAATATTTTCCATTTTACTAAATTTGACCTGTTCATCAAAAATTTTATAACGCAGAATGTTCACAATTTATTTTCTCCTCTAACTAATTTCATATTTTTTAAAAAATTAATCTTTTCTTTTCTACATCACTCTCATGGAGAAACAAATTTTTAAAAATGACTGCCACTATAACATAAAAAATTTGCAATATTGTTATATAAGCATATTGCATATATTACAAGGTTGATAGCATGTTTCAAGGCATCTTGCAAGACATCAAGAGAGTTATCAAGGATGAGATGTCTCTGCCATTGTCTTGGCATTCCAATCAACATGTGTCAGGCCATCCCCAGTCCAAAGTGCCAGAAATGGATGGAGCAGTAGTGTGTCCCATTTCATAAAAAAATCAGGATAGTGCTGCCTACAGGATTTAAAACCTCGATCAAAAGTATCGATTTGTGCTACAATGTATACTGGATGCATAATTATACTGCAGTGCCATCAGATGTGATAACTAACCACTAAACACCAAAAGAAGTCAATAATATAAATGTAGTCAAGAGAAGAAAAGATACGAGACAATAAAGGAGTGGTATGAAGACAAATTAACCAAAATGGGGATTTAAACTCATGAACTTTGGCTCCAATACCATGTTGATTAACCACTAGACGATAGAAGTTTAAGCTAGTAGAGAAGGGGACAATGATATATATCAAACCTTAACAAGGTGATATACAAGCTCCTTATCACAAGAGAATATATGTATTAAACTAGTACCAACAGATATTATAATAGTTCCAAAATATATTTCCATCATCATCACCGCCACCATCTCATTTTCCCATCAGATACACGGTCCACTATATAATAAAGCTCCAAGTGAATGAGGATGCATGGGCAAATCAAAAAAAAGTTTAAAGCAAGACAAATTTAGACAACAAAGGGATCTACTGAGCCTAGTTAGCAGGATAGAAAGGGGGATCCACCTTATCAATCATATTTAAACTCATGCAATCAAGGAGCCATCCTCCAAAATTCCCCTAGTTTGGAAAGAATTTAAACAAAAGATGAAAATAAATAAGGGCAACTTTTAACATAGGAAGATGTGTCTATATCTATGACAAATATAAGTCAAAGAAAACAAAATAGATCCTTGGAAAAACTAAACATTGAAGCACCGAATTACAATATTACTACAAAGGCATCATTCCAACAAGCCAATTATCCTATGGATACATTCTAATGCCTAAAACTTTAAATCCCAAAAGTCTAAAAGGTCGGCAGGCCAAGCTTTCACAGTTCATATTCATCTTGAAATTATAGCTAAATTTTTTAAACATATGTATTCCTAAATATGCAATGATCTTAATGTGTGCAACAGAGAATTCAAATGTAGTGTTGTGTTTGTTTTCATTTATGTAATATGCACTTAAAACTTTTAAAAAAGAGGATTTTCCAAGTATATCTGTGTTTCTCCAAAGTATTCATTGTATATCAGATGCCAGAGATTCCTCTCTCATGTCAACATGGTTGCCTGCAAATCTATCAGTTCAAGTGATTTTCAACCTTACACATGTTCATAAATTCATCATATATTATCTAACCCAAAAAAGTCTCACTTTATTACCTTACAACTAGATTTTAGCACTTCACGAGTCTCATCAATTCTCTATTATATTCCTAATTTGCCCTCACCCTCGGCCCTATCTACTTCATTACGTGATTGCTAAGGTTGAGCGGACAAGTTACTCAAACTATTGCCTCTTGATTACAAGCTTCTAGTTCATGTGGGAATTCAATCTCACTCTCTGAACCCCTAATACCAACTAACTATAGCCCAAAAAAAGTTCAAGCAGATAAATACGCAATAGCCAAATCATTATGAAAATTGTCTCTTGCTCAATCTTTAGATTCTACTTTCACCTTTATCATCCATAACATGATCATGCAAACAAGCAATTCATTTTGTGGCCTTCAAATTCCCCATGCATGTGCAGAATGAGGGCAGCCCAATGGATAAAGCTTCCACCATTGCAAGGTCCAGGAGAGTTATATGTATGCAGCCTTACCCCCATATCCTCATGTGCGTGCAAGGCTGCGAGCCTATGGAAAACGATTTTGTTCTAAGATGAAATCTAGAGCAAGCACCATTAGAATGTACATTACAAAAAGAAAAAAGTATTTAATGGATAGCCTCGATCCCACCAATCAAGATTGATTGGAGAAAATTTGACAAATATGCGCATCTTTTAATCTCATGTGCTTCTCTTCTTTCTTCTCTTTATCATTTTAGAGTGAACAAGGAAGGGCACAAATCACAAGGAAGACAAAAAAACCACTCAAGCAAGACATTCATGAGGTGTCCCAACAGAGCAAACTAGTGGCGTTGGTGAGCATGGTCATAATCCCTACCTGAGTGGGGTTTGCATTATAATTATGTATAGCACATCTTCTCAACATGCGTCCATTGTGTTTAAGCCAGTGTATCAAATTGTAACCAGTGGTTTCTCAAGCTATTGTCAAGAGATCTAATGCAGAGGCCATAAGCACAAGAATCTCCCATGGATGCATAATTTGTGGGGGCTTAAAAGGTAATAAGTGTTTTGCCCAAGTGTGATGCATGTTTCAAGCTGGGCATATATACACAGACATTAATCATGCATAGGTGTCATTACCATACAGAGGCATGCTAAAGACATAAGCTACTTTCAATCAGAAAGACTGCAGCCATGGCATGCTCCTCTTTCCCATTTCTCTGATTTTAAATAACTTAGTTATTTAGGTTCACTTAATAAGAACTCACAGATATAAAAAGGCGACCAAATCTCCCAAATGCAGCTTCCCCAATATCTGGGTAGCTTTTAATGCCATCTTTGCTATCAAAACAGTATCTCAGAAGAATGCCAGTATAAAAGCAGACAACTGCAAAAAGACCCAAGAGTATCAAACCAGCCCACCCAGCCTCTTTAATTGTAGATGGAGTAGAAAGAAGACCGACACCAACCAGTACATTAACTCCTGTCTCACAAAAAACAAAATGAGAAGAAAAAAGAATTTAATTAAAATCAAGATGACTAATTGAGAATATAAACTAAATGTCTCAGCAACCAAATCAAGTCAGAGATACAACTAGCAACAATATGATGGATTTTGCAAAGAATGTAACAGGTTTCATACAAAACTCTTGAGAAAAATCATAACACATAGAGATATATATGATGGTCACTCAGTCAAGTAGATGAGCGTACCATTAAAGACAGTTTGAGTGACGTTGCAACCATGACCGATGCATCCTTCTCCAGTATACTGCACATGAAAAGAGACATGCTCGTCTGCCGCTAAAGTGTTCCTCAAGTTCTTATCTGATTCTTGCTTTTCCAATATGCTATCAGATATAAGAGGCAATTTCATGTCGGAGTTCAGTCCACCTTGAGCATGGAGGTCAAAACTTGAGGATCTAAGACCTGAAGCAGGCCCAAGGTATCCAAAGCTAGGTGATGCAGTAATTGTATAAGAATCAGTTGTTTCCCTGTCAGAATAAAGGACCATCATATAGGAACCAGAGTCAGTAGGTTCTTTAACTAAATTTCCAGACATCATATGCATGGATGTGCATGTGGCTGATAAATGGCACTAAGATCTTTTTTGTTCAGCTACCAGCATAGATGTCAATCTCAGGCTATGATACCGGGTGTGGATTTCATCAAACTCTAAAAAACTCATATCTTGGTGTCACATCTACGAATTTTTATGTGTTGTCTGAATATGCAAACATTGTTATGAGCTTAAATTAATAATCAATGAAACTTGACAGCCAAAATGCTATCTGAATACAAGATCATGATGTCCACATGATGATTTACAAAAACCATCATTTATTACACAAAAAAAAGGGAAGAGAGAAAAGAAAGCACACACACAACTCATAAATCATGGAAGCATCTTCCATTGACATAAAGGATTTCTAGGAAACTATGAATAAATTCATAATTTTCTTTAAATTTGCATTATTTTCCCCCAAGAAAATTTAGTATTTTAGTTGGTAGAAGTGACCAGACAAAGAAGTGATAAGTTCTTCCAAGTCTCGGCATATAGCATTCCAGGATTATTTCCTACAATATCAATATCCTACAATAGGTCCTCATACAAGTGTTTGTGTCCAAAATCCCTGGTAACAGAGGGACGAACACATGGATTTTTTAAATTCAAAAGAGTTCTACGGGACGGAACATGCTTTCTAGTATTAAGGACTGTGTTAGAATTATCTTGACATCAGTTTTTCGGACCCTTCGCACAAGTTGCATCAGGACTGTCTCGAGTGACAAAGTTTATATTTTACCACCCTGTAAAAAAAAAAAGCAAAACTAGCCACTCCATGCGATCGACTGGTGGACTCTATTCTCCACCGACTAATAACAGGTCAAGGGGATGGATCAGCTAAAGGAGTAGCAACAGAAATCCCATTAAAATGTGGGCCTCGATGATCCAAAGCCGGAATTAACGAACGGCAAGAACAAGAAGGACGCTACCAATAAACAAAAATAAAGAAAAAGAAACACAAAGTGGCAGTGGTTGGAGTAGATAAAGAACTCGAAAAGAAATCTCAAACAAAAGATGCTGGAAGAAAGAAAGGAAAAAAGAGGCCAAACTTGTAGCTTTGAGGCCACTGACGAGAGTAGAACGAGGGCTCCTCCTCCGACTCTTCCCCATCGCAGCCTCTCCTGATGTCGCTCTTCTGCTCGTCGCTGTCTCCATCGCTGCTATCCTCCATGAAGAGTTCCACGTCCTTCTCCGCCATGGCCGCAATCGATTTCTCCATCCAAGAACCAGAGAACCCAAACCCTAGCGACGCTCCGCTCCCAACGATGCCAAGAAGAGGAAGAAGCGCGAGCGTACGAAATGAGAAGTGAAAGCAAGCTTATCCGCCGAGAAAGGCGGTGAAGCGCTGGCCTTCAACTTTTGGCGAGGGTGCAACGCATGTGGTCATGGGATCCCTCCAAAACGGAGCCTTTATTAATTTATGAACATTTAGAAATGTGGGGTTCACGGTTCGCGGGAGCCCTGCGAAACTGCCGTTATTCTTGTCGGAACGATGCCTCATTGAATTTTTTTTTCATTTTCTTTTATATATTAATGGTATATTTGTCACGCATGGTAGTATATTTTGCGCTGGTTTCATGCTCTGATATCACATTCCGGCTTTCATGGGTGCTGCATCCGGACAGAGGTTATAGCTGGAGGGGAAAACGCGATGGATGGAAGATATATATATATATATATATATATATATATATATATATATAGTAATAATTTTATCTACTTCGTTTGTATCCATGTTAGCCTCATATTTACCACCGTTATGCATTCTATTTTATTTATTCAAGTTTTTTTCTTCAACTTTCAATTTTAAACCCATGCCAAGAATAATATTTACGAGCTGTTTTTTTTTTTTCCTTCAATTTTAGAATGATTAATTGGATCAAGCTCAAAATAAATATGATCTGTAACTACTACTTGAAAAAAATTTAATAAAAATTTAGAATTATATTAATAAATAAGATAATTAAGTAAATTTATTTATGAATGGATATATTTATGTTCATGCTCAATTCATATCCGTAATGAGTTTTTTTTGTCTCATATTTCATATCTATATTCATATTTGTTGCCGCCAAATCATTCTTCTTGAACGTCGGGTAAGGACATGGGTCCAAGAGACAACGAAGACAGGTCTGAAAATCCTCGAACGCCTCCTCCTCGAGCAATAATCGTGCAAGGAAGTTCTCGGGAACCGGTTGCACCGGTGGGAACCCTCCGACGCTCAAGTAAATAACTTAGAAATAGTTATCAGAAATGGACTAAAAGACTTAGCCAACAACTTAAAGTTCAGATCCCTCTCTCATTATGAACGAAGGTTCTTATACCTGTTCGGAAGTCTCTATTACCCACTTTTGGAAGGTTGTTGATTTTGAAACGTCATCGTCTGACAGAGGATAGACGGCAAGGCCAACAGGGATAGGTCACAACTACCTTTGAGCTTGCCAGGGGTAGCCTGTCGTCCCTTCCCTTCTGGCGCAGCACTGCAGTCGGCAGGTAGGCCTGGTCTTGTCGGGTGTGCGCCGTAACTAGCAGTGGTTGCGGGGGCCGTGTGCAGTTGCAGATGGTAGGTGGGCCACGTGGTAGTTACAGGCATCAGGTGGGCCATGCGGGGGCCAAGAGTACTGGGCTGGACCCGACTCTAGTGTCAGGACTGGATAGCTGACTCTAGAGTCGAGATTGGATGCCGACTCTGGATTCGGTGCTGGATGGCCGACTCTGGAGTTGGGAATGGAGGCCGATCTTGGAGTCGGTGCTGGATGGCCGACTCTAGAGTCGGGAGTCTGGGAACCCTTGCTAAAGGGTCCTGTCTATCTTCCTCTCGTCTCCGCCAGTCACTTTGTTCGCTAGTCCTGATGGCTTGATCGGCCACATCAGATGCCCCCCACCCTGAGCTGGCGGGGTTGCACCTTTCGTTCGTCGAAAGGGGCGCACATCAGTGGCTGATCCCCATGCGCCTTTAACTACGAAGAGGGGCATGTGTCCCTGAGGAGCGACATCTCTTCAATGCGAAAGGCATGGGGCACTGCAATGTTATTGCCCTGTCACTTTTCACCGTTAGATTCGACGAGCTCCTCCTCGAGACCGAGGAAACCCTTCAGACTCTATGAAAGGTGACTGCCATCATGAGGCTGGCATTACCGATGTCTCATCATTGGTCGCAGATCATGCTCTTGACGCACTCGGTAGCTACCGAGGCATCCCCTCCAGTGGCAGGTATGCATGTGGCAAGTCGAGGCAGGCGAGACGATTCAAAAAAGAGGCATAAAAGGAGGGTCGCGCTGAACCTGGCTCCTCGCACCTCTGAGATTTTCTTCTTCTTCCTCTGAGCTTGAGCCTCCTCCGAGTCTTCCTCCCTCAAGCCTTGCTGTTCTTCTTTCTTCATTCAGGTCAGTCCTCCTGACTTTTCTCTACCTCCCTTCTATGGCTTCGTCACCCTCGTGGTCCTTCCCTCCTTCCGAGGATCATGTTTCCTCCGCACAGCTACAGGTTTCTCTGTCTCCAACACCCCCATGGTCCTCTTCTTCTTCAGAGGACCAAGTCCCTTTAGGAATGCTGCGAGCTATCGGCGGAGCCCCAATCAAGGGCTGCCCGGCAGTTGCAGCCCCACCGTCATCCTCCGTTCGGCCACCTAGGGTTAGCAAGGAGAGCCCGAAAGGGATTGCCCCTACCACCACCTCCTCCGACCTAGAGTCCTTTAGGGTAGACTATAGGATACCCGAGGACATCCGGCTAACCACCCTTGGACCCGACGACAGGGTGACCTCATCTTCCCGGGGGGTTGCTTTGAATGAGGAGTTCTTCAGGACAGGTCTCCGGCTTCATCTCCATCCTTTTATTGTTGACCTCCTCCGTAGGTATGCCCTAGCAACTGCACAGCTAGTCCCAAACTCCTTTCGGACCATCTGGCATTTATAGTGCTTTGTGGCCTTCAGGGTATAGAGGTCCGAGTGTCTCTGTTTCGTACCTTCTATACTCTTCGCCGCTAGGGCCGCTCTAGTTGGTGGTTGTTTACTCCCCGACCTGGCCGAGTCCTCAGGCTGAGCCTTTCCTCGTCCATCAAAAGGTGGAAGACCCGGTTCTTCTTTGCGAACCTCGAGGGAGTGAGGCAGGATTAGGGAAACCCGCACCTAGAGCCAAACAAGAACCTAACGTTAGTCTCGAGGGACCGAGAGGCGCACGAGCGGTTGTTAGCCTCCGAGGTCCCCCCGCCAAAGCTCCTATCAGAGAAGTACCTCTAGCTCACCGGTGTCCTCCCAAGTGATGGTGAGCAGTCGTAGCTCTCTTTTCTCTTTTTTTTTGTTGATCGACTCTGACACTTGCAGATATGAGGGTGCCGGTCGACATTGTGAAGAGGGCGGTGGTGAAGAGGAAGAGGGCCACCGGCGACGTTGAGGGGTCGGGGAGGAGGACTCGCCCTCGGTCTCGATCACCGAGTCCTCCCCCCAGAGGGTCTCAACCGAGCTAGGGGGCTGCCCCGCCCATCGATCTCATTGCTGAGTCCCCTCCAAAGGAGCCAAGGGTTGAGGTGGTCTCCTCGCCCGTAGAGCCCGTTATCTCAGGTGTAATGCAAGTCCTAGATAGGGGCTCGCTAGAGAGAGAGAGGAAGCGGGCGAGGAGTGCCCGATGATAGCGGGGCCGTCATCAGGGCCGTCGATAGAGGAGATGCCGTCAGCCTTCGGTGTGACTCCAATAGCTTCGGTGTCGGCCGAACCCACGAAAGGAGGGGGACTCAGGGCAATCCCATCCCGGCCCTTGCTGATGAACCATGGCCGCATGGCCCACGTCTGCCTATCATAGTTCCAGGAGGAACTCTGACATCAAGGAGGCTCCACCTTTTTCTGGGACACCTCCGCGACACTACTATGGGTAAGTATCTTTCCTTCTTCATGATACTCTTTCATCTTATTGCATGCTAATAGAGATTCTCTTCGTGCAGCTGGTGAACTCTAAGTCCACCGCGAGGGAGGTCACCCTCCGAGGTGACAGGGCCCTTCGCCGCGCTTAACAGGAGGCTGCCACCGCTCAGGCCTGGGCTAGGAGGGCTGAAGGCGCCTTGGAGGCGGCTTAGGCTAAGTGAGCAGAGGAGCTGGAGTAGGCAAGGTGTCGGGCGGCGGCCAAACTCAAGCGCGCATAGGTCACCGAGGAGAGGTTGGATGTCGCCCAGACGACGATTGCAGCCCACGACATGCGCATCCACACCCTCTATCTGGAGGTGAAGGTGGCCGAGTTGCGGGCCAATGATGCCAAGGAGATCGCTCATATGGCCAATGCCAGAGTGGCCGATGTCGTTGCGGACAGGAGCGAGGCCCTCCAGAGGGCATCGAAGATGGAGGCGACGACGCAAGCCACCGAGGAGGCAACACGAGTTGCTGAGGAGAAGGTCATAGCGGCCGATGCCATGGAGCGCTATCGGGGCTTCAAGGCCTTCTTGGATGAGCTGGCAGAGGCCTCGGTTGACATCTACCTTCAGGGATTTTGGAAATGCAAGGAGAAGGTAGTGCGGGTCTTCGGCATCCCTGCCCTTAGCGATCTCGAGCCAGACGGCGAGGAGCTAGAGGGATCGCCCTCGGTGCAGAGGTTGGCTGACGATGGATCTGCACCGGCCGATGCCTGAAGACCTCTTCTTCTTTTAATCTTCATCTTGGCCTATTTACTTTTGTACTGAAGTCCGACTCAAGTCGACATTATGTAAACATTTGGACAAGTAATGAAGAGTAAAATTTTTTTTAAGCACCGAAGTGTTTGGGTTCTTTTTGGATACTTAGCTCTGTTAGCACGTCGTCTCTTGTGAGGTTGAGTGAGCTCGGAGTGATGACTTGGCCCAAGCCCGAAGCGAACTTCGGGGTGAGTGTTGAGGTCGGCTCGGGCGTCGGCCTTAGAAGCCAACCTTAGGGGCGGTCTCGTATGCGGACTTCATGGTAAGTCCACCCTCATGCTAATTCGGGCGTTGGTCTCTGGTGCCGACCCAGAGTCGGTCTTTGCACATGCCCACCTCGCTCCTTGGTCATTCCCATGAAGGGTTGCAGGCATTGAAGATCCATAGTTCCTAGGAAGAAGATAGATACCTCCAGAATTCTCAATGGAGACACTTCGTCAGACTCCTCCTTAGCTTTCGGGTCCCCGGAGACGAAGAGCCAGCTGAAGGAGAGGGCCATTTGGACGGTGAGTGGTAGCGCTTTTGCCGCTCTTGCTTAATGAGCTTGGGCTCGAGGCCCCTCTTGCTGATGAGTTTTAGTCTTTGGTGCCGACCTGAAGCCGATCTTTGGTGCTGACCTGAAGCTGGTCTTTGGTGTCGGCCTGGGCCGATCTTTGGGTGCCGGCCTGCAGTCGGTCTTTGGTGCCGACCTGGGTCGGTCTTTGGTGCTAGCCTGGAGCCGATCTTTGGTGCCAACCTGGGTCGGTCTTGGGTACTGGCCTGGAGCTGGTTTTTGGTACCAACCTAGGTCGGTCTTTGAGTGCTGACACTGGAGTTGGTCTTTGAGTACCGACACTAGAGCCGGTCTTTGAGTGCCGACACTGGAGTCAATCTTCGCTGTTGAGAGAGAAAGATACTCAAACATATCTTCATTAGCCGGAAGAATGAGATGTTGAAATTTTATAGTCGGTTAGTTGTATACATTACTGGTAGTACCGACAGAGGTTGTTTGCATTCTAAGTGCAAGGGAGCGGCTTTCCATCGAGTCCTTCGATCCGGTATGCTCTGCGATTGAGGGCTTTGGCAACTCGGTAGGGCCCTTCCCAGTTTGGCGATAGTTTGCCCCCCTATGTGGGCTTTGAGACCTCGGCTCGTCTGAGGACCAAGACTCCAGAGAGGAATGCCCTAGGACGAACTTGGGCGTTGTAATGCCTTGCGGTCCTTTGGCAGTAGGCAGCCATCCTGAGTTACGCCGATCGCGCACCTCCTCAACGAGGTCGAGATTAGCTCATAGCTGACTCAGATTGTCCTCTTTGTTGTATGACTCTACCCGAGGACTGGGGACGCCGATCTCCATAGGGATGATGGCTTCTGACCTGAACACGAGGCCGAAGGAAGTTTCTTCGGTAAAATTCTATGGCATCGTATGGTATGCCCACAGCATGTTTAGAAGCTCCTCCACCCATCTTCCTTTAAAGTCATTCGGATGCACACTGAGCCCCTGAAGGATGGTCTGGTTTGTGACCTAGGCCCCTCCATTCGTTTATGGATGACCGACGAAAGTGAACCGTTGGCCAATGCCCAGCTCGACATAGAATTCTCTGAAGGGGGCGTTGTCGAACTACCGGCCATTGTCGGTGACAAGGGTATAGGGTAGCCCAAATCGGCAGATGATGGATTTTCAAAAGAAAGATCTGACCTTGCCCTCAATGATCTTGGCGAGGGCCTCGGCTTCTACCCACTGGGTGAAGTGATCGATAGCAACAAGCAGGAACTTTCTCTTATCGGAGGCTAGGGAAAACAGTCCCAAGATGTCTATTCTCCACTGGTCGAAGGGTCATGGAGCCGATAGAGGGCTTATCTGGGAAGTCAGCTATCATTGAATATAGGTGTCGCTGACAGCTATCACACTTTTGTACCAGCTCAGCGACGTCTTCTCTCATGGTAAGCCAATAGTACCCTTAGCGCAAGGCTTTGTACGCTAGTACTCTGCTCCCCAAATGATTTCCACAGATGCCCTCATGGATCTTGCGGAGGATGTAGTCGGCATCTGCAGAGCCAACACACTTGAGGAGGGGGTGAGAGAAAGACCTCCGGTACAGCTGTCCATCGAGCACCAGAAACTTGGAAGCTCGCCATTTGAGTAGCTTGGCCTTCGCAGGGTCAGTAAGAAGAGCATCGTCAGTGAGATATCAGACATACGAATCCATCTAGGTGGACTCTTGGTTAACCGGCAGGGCTTCCTTCACTGCATCGATGCTCAGGGCCTCTAAATGCTCCATGTAAGTCCTCCCCAAAGGCCCATCGATCGAAGTGGCCAACCAGGACAGGGCGTCGGCCCTGGCATTCTCACCTCTGGAGATGTAGCTCACACTAAAGTGAGTAAAGGATGAGGTCTGTGATTGGACCTTACTTAGATAACGGGACATAATGGGGTTCTGGGCTCATACTCTCCAGTAATTTGTCCGAAGATGAGCTGGGAGTTGGTGAAGGCTCTGAGATGCTTTACTCTGAGCTCCTTGGCGAGCTTTATTCTTGCCAGCAAGGCTTCATATTCGGTTTGATTGTTGGTAGCTGGGACGAGGAACTGGAGGGCATACTCCACCACCATTTCCTTCGGGCTCCCAAGGATGAGGCCAGCTCCACTTCCTTAGGAATTCGATGCACCATCCACGTGGAGGATCCAGTCTTCCCTTCCCACCTCGGGAGTAGCATCTGAGGGCACCAAGCGGGGCTCCTTCGGTCGCTCTCTGATCCAGGTGCATTTGACCAGAAAGTTCACCAAGACTTGGGACCTAATGGCCGACCTCAGTCGGAATGGCATTTCGATCTTCCCCAGCTTGATAGCTCATTTCGCCAACCGGCCAGAGGTGTCAGGATGAAACAGAATCGCCCTGAGCGGCTAGTCCATAAGCACCACGATTGGATGGGCTTGGAAGTAGGGTCTGAGACGTTAAGCGGAGACAATCAGTGTGAAAATAATCTTTTTGGTTTTGGAATTCCTAGTCTCCACATCATGAAGCACTTTGCTGATGTAGTAGATCGGCCTCTACATCCCATCGGCATCGATGCGAACAAGTACGGAACTGACCACCTCGGGGGATGTCGCGAGGTAGAGGAAGAGTTCTTCTCCCTCCCTCGGCTTGGACAGCAGCAGTGGAGTTGACATAAACTCTTTCAATCCTTTGAAGGCTCTCTGATACTCCTCCATCCACTCGAAGCCGTTGACCTTGCGCAAGGCTTTGAAGAAAGGCAGGCACCTCTCCGCCGACTTCGAGAGAAAGCGGCTTAGGGCTGCCACCCTTCCGGTGAGCTGTTGCACTTCTTTCTTGCTAACCGACGGCCTCATGTTGATGATGGTGCCGATCTTCTCTGGATTAGCCTCGATTCCCCGTTGCGTTACCATAAAGCCTAGGAACTTGCCTGCCATGACTCTGAAGGCACACTTCTGCGAGTTCAGCTTCATCTGGTAGTGGCGAAGGTTGCCGAAGGTTTCCTCTAAGTCAACAACATGGCCATCGGTGTGGATACTTTTGGTAAGCATGTCGTCCATGTACACCTCCATATTATGCCAGATCTAGTCCTCGAAGACCTTATTCATCAGTCTCTGATACGTGGCCCCGGCATTCTTCAGCCCGAAGGGCATTACCTTGTAGCAGTAGATACCCTTCTCGGTCACAAAAGAAGTGGCCTTCTCATTTGCCGGATCCATTTTTATCTGGTTGTACCTTAAGAAGGCATCCATGAAGCTGAGTGTCTCATGGCTGGATATGGCATCCACCAACTGATCAATTCTGGGCAGCGGAAAGTTATCTTTGGAGCACGCCTTGTTGAGGTCGGTGAAGTTGACGCACATCCTTCAGCTCCCGTTGGCCTTACGGATCATCACTACGTTGGCCAGTCAGTCAGGGGTAATGTGCCTCCTAGATGTGGCCAGTGGCGATTAGCTTGCGGACCTCCTTATCGATGCCCTCTGCCGCTCAGGGGCGAAGCTCCTCTTCTTTTGCCGGATTGGCTGGCACCTTGGGTCGATGTTGAGTTTGTGAGTGATCACCTCCATCGATATGCCTGGCATGTCCAATGCTGACCAAGCGAAGACGATATGCCTGGCATATCCAATGCTAACCAAGCGAAGACGTCCGAGTTGGCCCATAGGAAGGCGAGAAGTTGATCCCTTGCCTCCTCAGGGAGAAGTGACCTGACTCGGACCATCTTCGTTGGGTCCTCCCCTAGCGGAAAGGTCAGCAAGCACTCGGCTAGTTCCCCTCTCCTCCGAGTCCTTGGGATCAAGTAGCTGGGGCACTGGTGGAGCAGACGCCTCCTGGGGACTGGGCGCTGTATGATAATAGAGTAGCACTGGGCTCCGTTCCCTGCGCATCTCTCGGACTCCTCCACTAGTGGGGAATCTTACAAACAGCCTCTTGGTGGATATGATGGCATCTAGGAGGTTCAGGCCGGGTCTTCCAAGGATGGCATTATAGGCTAGGGAGACTCAGATGACCAGAAACTTCATGAAGACCGTGCTCTGGCACGGCGACATCTCAGCCATTACCGGAAGGGTGATCTTGTAGGGAGAAATAAACTCCGAGGCATGCATATTTTAAAATTTGATAACTATTATCAATGCGGAAACTAAAAGATTACATATTAATCTATCTAATATGCATCAAGATTATATCTTTGCCTTATATATAGGATCACTTGATCTAAAATATGCATATAAATAAAATCATCAAGATCATATTTGATCTTCAAGGTAAGAAGTCGTACTTCTTACCTTGAATCATGCCTTAAGATCTAGGGATCATATCACTTACCTTAAGGGCAGTTGGTAAATCCTTTTGTGCTCTGCAGCCTTTCAATCATCCGGCCTCTAGTATCGTCCACGCGAAGCCCCGAATGATTAGATTTCTGGGAGTGCTAGCTCGCAGAAAAATAACTTTGCTGATCTTGAATCCTCCCACTTGAATCTTCCTTCAAGATCCACCACGCTTCCGCTAACACTAGAACCACCAGGATTTTCTATTCTAACCTTTTAGAATTTCAATCCACGACATATCGTGTGTTGTTGTTCTATGTAATCTGGTGAGGGATGTCCTCTATTTAGTCTCATTTTAGCCAGCCCATTGAATTCTAACATTTAGAATTCCACCATTTGGTAAAAAGCAAAGACACGCCGAACCAAAGAGGCGCGGCGTTTGGTTAATTCCGGCGTTCAGTGAAAACCAAAGAGTCACAATGTTTGGCTAATTCCGACGTTCGGTGAAAACCAAAGAGTCGCAGTGTTTGGCTAATTCAAAGAGGTACATGAATTCTAACACTTAGAATTCCAACGAGAGAAGATTAATGTCAGGCATTAAATTCTATATGAGAATTTAATCTCTCATGAGATGAGTTTCAGCCATCTCATCATGTGAGATCCTTATGCGAGAGGTTTGGATTCAGGTGATGGTTTAATCTGATCTGAATTTATTGGACTGAACCCACATAGATTATGGTCCTAACCCAAATCAAATTTGGCTAGTCCTGAATCTATTTAAATCCAAATCAAGTCTAAGTCTAATTTCAATCAATATTGAAATTGACTAATCCTTCTAATAGACTTAAACCAAATTGAATCTTATTCACTTGTACTTAACCCAATTGAGATAATTCAATCAATCAAATTGATTAATTAAATCATATACGATTCTCAATCGTTGATCAGCAAATAAATCATCCTAGGAAACTTCTATGCGTGTGACTCTCTAGGTTCGAACCTAAGCCAGTAGCATAGAAACAACTTTCTATACTAATCAATATGCCCATCTAGCAATGAAACCCGACGTCCGGATAGGTCGAAGAGTTGCTGAGCAAACTCCAAGAACCCTAAGAAACAGTTACCGTATAATTCATCCTCTTGACCACAAATGCTAAGGATGGCTTAAGAGCCTGTCAACTCTAAACAGCAAATCCATAAAGTAATTTCAATTTTAGTGATCATGTGACTTTCACATGAAGTGCCTTGGCCAAGGTCTTGCTAAATTGAAACACAAGCATTCTCCTTTTAACGGGATAGGTCAAATTCCATCTTGATCCACAATTGACTACCACAAGTACTTGACTGCACCCAGTAACCTTTCGTAGCTGGATTAGAAATCCAGGTGGTTCGGAACCTAACTACAATGAGTTGCTTGTAAGCCACTGTTGTGATCTTCAGGTCTGAAGGATACTTATACCTATATCTTCTCGGATTAACTCTTGACAGTAGAGTATCCGAAAATGAGTCACGTTTGGTGAAATGTACTCCTACACTTTCACCTGTATGTCATACAGTGTCTCTACACTCCTTGGTTAAGAGGACAACCAACAAATATGATATACAACATCCTATAATTGATAGTACTATGGCCCTGTCAAAGTATATCATTTGGTCGCAAATTCTTTTAAGGACCTTCAAAGATAAATCATCCTTTATCGTGAAGGAAGATCCTGAGGGCTTCATTACCATTAGGAGTTTTAAGAAGATGTTCTTGTAATGAATAAACTGCCAAATAACTTTTATTAATACATCTATTTATATACAATTTATATTAGCACAATCATCAAATGATTAGCTTTAGGATACAATTCCCAACAAACTCCCACTTAGCCTAAAGCCACTCATTACAGTATTTAATACCCATCTTCAATTTATAGTCATCAAACTCCTTGATGCTGAGTGCTTTAGTAAATGGGTCACTTAGGTTTTCCTTTCATCAATCTTCTAAAGATTATGTCACCTCGGTCTACAATCTCTCGTATAAGTTGAAACCGGCGCAGTATGTGCTTGGTGCGCTGATGTGCTCGTGGTTCCTTTACTTGAGCTATGGCACCAGTGCTGTCACTGTACAACAGGACTGGTCCATCTATGGAAGGTGCCACTCCAAGCTCGGAGATAAACTTTCATAGCCACACAGCTTCTTTGCAGCATCTGATACAGTGATGTACTCTGCCTCGCACACCGAATCTGCCACTATATGTTGCTTGAAACTTTTCCTGCAAACAGCTCCACCATTTAGGATAAACACGAAACCCGATACACTTTTGCTATCATCATGATCTGATTGGAAACTAGAATCAGTATATCCAACAAGTTTCAAATCAACTCTCCATAGACTAACCACTGGTCCTTAGTGTTTCTTAAATACTTAAGGATTGTCTTAACAACTTGCCAATATTTTCTCTTGGATCAGATTGGTATCTACTCACTACTCCTAGTGAGTATGCCACATCTGGTCTTGTACATGTCATGGTGTACATAATCGATCCCACTGCCAAAGCATATGGAATTCGACTCATACGTTCTCTTTCTTTAGGAGTTATCAAACAATCCTTCTTAGAAAGATGAATTCCATGGCCTATCGAAAGATAGCCTTTCTTGGAATTCTCCATGCTAAACCTCTTTAGCACGGTGTCAATGAACGTAGATTGGGATAAACCAAGCATCCTCTTAGATCCATCTCTATAGATCTTCATCCCTAGGATGTATGATGCTTCTCCCAGATCTTTCATGGAGAATTGTGATGATAACCATGTCTTTATTCGTTGTAATGCAGGGATATCATTCCCGATTAAGAGAATATCATCCACATATAATACAAGAAATATAATAACGGAATCGTTAGCCCATTTATAAATGCAAGGTTCTTCTTTATTCTTAATAAAGCCATAAGATTTGATCATTTTATCAAATCGTATGTTCCAACTCCTAAATGCTTGCTTAAGTCCATAACTAGACTTATGTAGCCTGCACACTTTAGACTCGTCTTCAGATATAAAACCTTTAGGCTGTATCATATACACCTATTCTTCTAAATCACCATTTAGAAAAATGGTTTTAACATCCATCTGTCAAATCTCATAATCGAAGTGTGCTGCTATAGCTAGCATAATCCGAATGGATTTCAGCATTGCCACAGAAGAAAACGTTCCGTCATAGCCAATACCATAACGTTGATGATACCCCTTAGCAACCAGACGTGCTTTATAGGTCTCAACCTTTCCGTCTGCGCCTCTTTTCCTCTTGAAAACCCACTTACACCCTATGGGTTTTATCCTTTCGGGTGGGTCAACTAATGTCTATACATTATTGTCCTTTATAGAATCAAGTTCAGATTTCATAGCATCAAGCCATTTATTAGAGTCAGTCCTTTGCATAGCATCCATATAGGTGATCGGATCCTTGTTGTTCTCATCGAGTTCAACGGGATCTTCATTATGGACCAAGAAACCTAAGTATCTGTCCGGTTGATGTGGTACTCTACCAGATCGCCTTAATGGTGCATCTAGAATGGGTTTTGAGTTTGATCTAATCAACTCATATTCTAAGGGTTCACTGGTTTGTGTTGTTCCTTCTACTGATGAACTTCCTCAAGTTCAATATTAGAGCTATTTGTTCCTTCACTAAGGAACTCCTTTTCAAGAAAAACTGCTCTATTACAAATGAACAACTTTTGTTCTTCAGTATTGTAGAAGTAATATCCTTTGGTTTCTTTCGGATAGCCGATGAAAAAATATTTGTCAGATTTGGGTTCAAGTTTGTCTGATTTTGCACGTTTCACATAAGCCGGACACCCCCAGACTCTCAGATAGGTGATAACCGGTTTATGTCCATACCACATCTCATGTGGAGTTTTAGAAATAGACTTACTTAGAACCTTATTAAGAATATGACAAGCTAATTCTAATGCGTACCCCAAAATAATATTGGCAAGCTTGCAAAACCCATCATGGACCGAACCATATCTAACAGGGTTTGATTCCTTCTTTCGGACACACTGTTATGCTGCGATGTTCCAGGAGGAGTCCATTAGGAGAGAATCCCATTCTCCCTTAAATATGTCACAAAGTCATTGGAAAGGTATTCGCCTCCTCGATCTGATCGAAGGATCTTAATGCATTTTTATTTGTTTTTCTACTTCTTTATGATATAGTTTGAACATTTCAAACGACTTAGATTTATGTCTCATAAGATAGACATAACCTTTAAAGGTCGTCTGTAAAAGTAACGAAGTAGTAATATCCACCTTTGGCACAAGTGCTCATTGGTCCATATACATCAGTATGTACTAGACCCAATAGCTCTTTGGCTCTTTTACCTTTTTCAGTAAAAGATGACTTGGTCATTTTACCAAGAAGACAGGATTCACAGGTAGTTAACGATTCACAATCATCAATTCGAAGGATGCCCTCCTGAGTTAACCTATTTAATCTATTCTTGTTGATATGACCCAGCTGATGGTGCCAAAGATAAATGTCTGTGACATCAGTTGTTCTAGGGTGCTTACTTGATTTATACACTACATTTACAGGCTATGATAATATATAAATGCCATTAGATAAATGCCCAGTCATTACAGTGACTCCATTCATAATGATATTCAAAGTAACATCCTTTATTAAAATTTCATAATGACTTTTGGCCAGAAGGCCTACAGAAATTACGTTCAACAAGAACATTGGGCAAAAATGACAATCATTTAGTATAATGACATTTCTATTGAA
>UESW01001343.1:276546-440772 GCA_900491605.1 Calamus simplicifolius | reverse complement strand
GGTCCGTCTGTTCATATGGAAGAAGCTTGCTTGGAATGTTCTTCCTACATGTTCTTTGCTCTCTAGGAAAGGGATGAGAATCATGCCTATTTGCCCGGTGTATAGTCTTGAGGAGGAAACAATGGATCATGCTATCATCTTATGCCCCAGAGCGAGACAGATTTGGCAAAGGGTTGGTGCGTGCCCTTGGCTGCACGGCTTGGACTCCCATCGTATATCTTTCTTGAGACTGATCAGACAAGTTATGGGGAGAGGGAACCATCAGTTGGGTCCGAGGTTGGCTTATGTTGCTCACCAGATTTGGTTATCCCGGAACCAGTTGGTATTCTCGGACGTGTTCACTCCTTATTGGGTTGTCAGGACTGTTGTCTCCTTATTTGCTGAGTACACTTTGCATCAGAGGACTATTGATGTTGATAGCCTGGCCTCTGGGACTCCCATGCTGCTTTAGCAGCGAACCGGTGTACGGTCTTTATCTCTTGGGAGCCCCCACCTCCAGGGTTTGTTAAAATCAATTTTGATGGGAGTGTTCATGGTAGATGTGCGGGATCTGATTTTGTGATACGGGGGTCGGAGGGTTCGCTGCTTGCGGCTGGTGGATTTGGGCTTCTTGATGCTTCTGTTCCCCTTGCTGAATTATATGAGGCTTGGGCCGGTATCTCTTATGCCCTTCGGTGCCTGGGTGGTCGGAGGCTTATTATAGAGGGAGACTCAGCTACGGTTATTAGTTGGATCCGTCAGGAGTCCAATGTCCACCTACCGACTATCCCTTTGATTAGTGACATCCGATATCTTCTTCTGGGTGCTATCAGCATTCAGATTCGACATATCTATAGGGAGGCCAACTCAGCGGCCGATTGGGTTGCCGCCAGGGTGGCCTATCATTCAGGTTTCTGGAATTGAAAGCAGGGCGACCCTTGTCCCCTTATCTTGTTACAAATTTTGTATTCGGATATATCGGGTTTGACTCACCCTAAATTGGTGTGATCACCCATTGTGATGCTCCCAATAGTCCCATATTGAAAAAGAGAGTGGTTTATATGTAGTAAATACCAATTGGATCCCTTTTTGGGCTGTGATGGCCCAAGTTGGTGTGGAGCTTGTCCGTCTTGCTTTCTCGTAACGAAACGGGCCCATGGGCCCGGGTTGTTACAATATGGTATCAGAGCCTCGCACCAGTCGGAAGTGCATGAGCTAAGTGCCACACAGGGCAAAGTGCTACATCCATGGGGGATGGGAGCCACCTCTTGAACCTGTGGGGGCCACCTCTAGAATCCTGCCTACCTGGTGGTTGTGATCAATTGCCCTGGCGACGAGGACGTCGCCTCTATAAGGGGGGTAGATTATGATGCTCCTCCCAATAGTCCCATATTGAAAAATTGGAAGTTGGTTGAGTGGTTTATATGTAGTAAAGCAAGAAGGACAAGGTACCAATTGGATCCCTTTTTGGGCTGTGGTGGCCCAAGTTGGTGTGGAGCTTGTCCGTCTTGCTTTCTTGTAACGAAACGGGCCCATGGGCCCGGTCGTTACACCTGTCTGTACCAAAAAAAAAGGTAATTTCATTTTATTTCCTGTTTTTTTCTTTAGTTTTTCTTTCCTCCCTACTTTTCTTTCCATCCAAACAGAGGCTTATAGACTCTCACTGCATTACCTGCATCTATAAAATCATATGTAAATGCAAGGCTTCATAGACTTGCATTTTTCTTGTCATAATCTTAACTCGTGGAGCTTCAAAAGCAATTAAGCACTCAATCCTATTATAACGGTTTTGTAAATGTTAACTTGTGAACCATTTGGTTGGGTCTTTTCTTCTTTAACTTCTTATCATTTAATGTTGTGATGTGATAATATCGAAAATGCTAAGTTTTTCATGGGCATTATCTAGTAAAAAAGGATTTGAACTTAATAACCTCCAGTAAACTTTTGCTTCAATATTATATTGAGTGACCAATGAACCCTAAAAACTTAAGTGCATAAAAAAATTGGCAATAATGCATATCAAGCTTGACATGAGACTAAAGATGCAGAAGTTAGATTCATTTATTTGAAAAAGCTGCCAAGTGATTGGGCATTCAACATAATGGTTCTCACAAACCTAGAGATATTTAATGACACTTAATTGAGCTTTTTTGGGGCATGTTGGATAAGAGTACTTTGCTATAGTATAATTCAATATATTTTATTGAACAAAAAAAAATCTCCCTATCATTCATGCATTAAGGATAAAAATTAAATTACTTAATAACGAATTGGTAACTGATTGTTCTTATCATTTTTTACTCAAAATAAAAAGTCTTTATTTGTTGCCTTCCATTATTTCATTTTTGCCTCTCTAATGATATCATAGATAGTGTCTAATTGTTTTTAACTTTTTATAGACTTGATGAGGGCAAGGAGTTCTGACATAATCTTCAATTAGAAGTAGTGGTGGAGGGTATGGAAGAAAACCAGAAGAATATAGTGCTAAATCACTGAGAAGGGAAGGCAAGTAGAAAAGTGGGGCTTGAGATTGCAAGCAGCAGAAGTCAATGATAGAGAGATAACAACTACCAATGGTGATGGTGAAGAAGACTATGCTAGAGAGGAGGTCATCATTGTTCTTTTCAAGCATTGCGTTGGCAAATAGATTGATCAAAATAAATTCATGGATGATGGTGGTACTGGTGATGAGATAGGGGTAAAATAAGAGGACATTGAGAAGAAGCTTATGATAGTAGCAAGGAGTAATGGCGGTGTCAATGATGAGGCCGAGAGAGGAGAAGGTAAAGGGATTGCTAAGAGATTTGAAGATCAGAAAGCAACTTTTCTCGTGTCCAAAAATTAAAAAAAAAAAAAAAATGCCCTTGCTTTCTGGAGTGCCACACTTGCCATTCACACACACATGGATTTGGAATTGGCTATTGCCGGTCCATCTTAGCAATCCATAATACAATGAAAGGTTAGTGTTATTTTCTAAAATAAATTATGAAATTTTTGGATGCTGATGTGGCTGATAAAAGTTACAGAGGTAATCATGATAAAATCAGCCACGTGGCATAGACACATCAGGCTGGCCCGGGCATCTCCAACCGAGCCGAGGCCCCATCATCCCCGGCATCTCCAAGCAAGCCGAGACGGCCCCAACTTCCTCAAGTCAGCCCATCGGCCCCGGCATCTCTAAGGAGCCGAGGCGGCCCCGACCTTCTCAAGTCAGCCCATCGGCCCCGGCATCTCCAAGCGAGCCGAGGCAGCTCCGACTTCCTCGGCCCCATCGGCCTCGGCATCTCCAAGGAGCCGAGGCGGCCCCGACCTCCTCAAGTCGGCCCGGTATCTCCAAGGAGCCGAGGCGGCCCCGACCTTCTCAAGTCGGCCCCGACATCTCCAAGCGAGCCGAGGCGGCCCCGACTTCCTTAAGCCCCGTCGGCCCCGACACCTCCAAGCGAGCCGAGCGGTCCCGACTTCCTCAAGCCGGCCCCATTGGCCTTGGCATCTCCAAGCGAGCCAAGGCGGCCCCGACCTCCTTAAGTCGGCCCCACATCGGCCAGGACCATCAGCTCTCTGACCCGCACGGAATGACATGGCCTGGTCCACCTACCGCCTGACCACGTCGTTGATAGGACCAGACCTATCTGCCGGTGGTTCCGCCGACCGATGGGACCTGGCTCGCTAACCGCCAGTTCCTCCCTCTCTGATGGGATAGGACCTGCCAATCAGTCCAGATCTATATAAATTCCATGTACCCCGCGGACATCTTTCCCTTGCGGAATTTCACATAGCTGATCTCCATACAAGTTCCAACCAACAGCTCATTCCTCTCCGATGGGACAAGACCTTTTAATCAGTCCAAATTTACATAACTCCCACGTCCTCCGCAGACACCTTTCCCGTGCAGAAGTCTACGTAGCTGATCTCAATGCACGTTTTGACTACCTATAAAAGGATAAGTCCACTGGAGATTCAGGTATGCGAACATAAGCACCCTCTTACTCTGTCATCCCAGAGAAACTCTATCTCTCAGAGCTTTCTCTGCCCTAAAGAGCTCTCTCGAGCTCTTCCTCAGCTGTGACCTCAGTTGCTGACTTTGGCATCGGAGGGTCCCCACTGGAGCACACTCCGATCTTCGGACTTCTTGCAGGTTATCCATCCAAGCGAGGATCTCACCAGCAAGCAGATTATTCTTTCCCACGCTCAAGACCGGTGATCGGGCGTCATCAGATTGGTGCGCCAGGTAGGGGGGAAGAAGAAAGAAAGCGCGAACCCTACAATCTCCACTCGCAAGCTTTCCCTCCTTTTTTTCTTTATCAAACCATGGTGGTGACGCGAGCTCAAGATGCTTCTACCAGTTACCCTGGGGGGCATCCCCCACCGGCCAAGCAGCAAGAAGCTAACCTTCCTACTACCGATCTCTCATCGCCTGCCCGCCACCAGATGCAGCTGCCCCAGCTGATCAGCTGGCGGCTCTTACCCAACAAGTCCAAGCCCTCACCGTCATGGTCTACGGGCTCCAAGAGCAGCAGTCCATGGACACCCAGCACTAGACGGCTCTCCCGCCTGCTAGTCAGCAGTCTGTGAGAGGAGGTTCTCCCCGGCGAGAGACTATCCATCGCCAATCTTCCCCCAGGAAGCCCGGTCGTGAGCCCCACAAAAGGCCGTGATCCCCTGGCTGTGGCATGAGCAAGCTTCCCCCAAAGCCACGTGCCAGGAGGAGCCAAGGTGGAAGTCCCACCTTCCGCGCCCCTCACCGTCTTCTTCTTCTTCATCCTCCAAGCCCTCCAGGAGGCCCCGGCAATCAGCCGTTGGACAGGAGCGCCTGGATGAGTACCATCGGCGGCTGGACGAGCTCACCAAGAAGATCAACAACCTGGAGAAAGAGTATAACACTCATCCTCGATACACCCGCCGGATATTGGAGGAGCTCGTACCCTCCAGATTCCGCTTTCCTCAGATAGATCCGTACAACGGAACAACGGATCCCCTTGACCACCTCGAAAGCTACAAAGCCATGATGCAGGTCTAAGGAGCTATGGATGCCCTTTTATGCAAAGCTTTTCCTTCCACCTTACGGAAAGCCACCCTCCTGGCATGCGCGCTTGTCCACTCACAGCATCGACCCCTTTGAGAGTTGGAAAGGGTCTTTTTGGTGCATTTTGATGCATACCGACGAATCTCGAGGGTCGCTGACAGCCTCTTCTCTGTATGCCAAAAGGAAGGGGAGTCACTCCGGGACTTCGTGGCCCGATTCAAGGCCGCCGCCCTCGAGGTCTATCATCTAGACGATGCGGTGGCGATGCTAGCGCTGAAATGGGGACTCCTCCCGTCCCGTTTCACTTTTTCCTTAGACAAGAAGCCTCCCGGCTCCTACTCCGACCTTCTCCTCTGAGCCCAGAAATATATTCGCACGGATGAGACCGACCTCACCCGCCGAGAGTCTACAAGAGGGTCTAGCCAAAAGACCTCCCGTCCCGACCAAGCAGATCTTCTCGCTCCCGGCGACCTAAGCCGCCCCCGATAGGACGACAAGCGTTGGAACCTCACTCATCTGGAGGGTGAGCTCACGCCTCTTCTCGCCCCTCTCTCATATCCTCATGGAGAGCGAGGGCGAGCCTTACCTCCGGTGACCTCCTCCCATGAAGAAAGGCCTTACCGACGACAAAAGCCAATATTGTTGTTTCCACCGGGACTATGGCCACGACACCGATAGCTGCTACAGTCTGAAGTGCTCCATCGAGGAGCTCATCCAGTGGGGTTACCTCGAGAAATATGTCCAGAAAGTACCCCACCATTGCCGACTCTCATGGGACCCCCGCCTGCTCAAGCTGCCATCGACAACACCCCTACGGAGCGAACGGTTGGAATGGTATCCTGGGGGCAACTTCCTCACCTAAGCGGCCAAGAGGGGAGGAGCCGCCAAAAAGCATAGTTCCCGGGGGGGGGGGGGGGGGGGTCAGTAGTTGTTGAGAGTGTAAATAATGAAGGCGTCATCGTCTCCATGATGATTGCCAAACATCCTATAAAAAGGATGTTAGTTGATAGTGGCAGCTCAGCTGACATCCTTACTTACGATGCATTTGTTAGGATGGGTCTGTCTGTTGATTCGCTCTGGCCCGTGGTGGCTCCCTTGGTTGGATTTACAGGAGATTCGGTGAGGGTCGAAGGAGAGATATCCTTGCCTGTGACGGCTGGAACTCAGCCATGCCAAAGCACCATCATCTTAAAGTTCCTGGTTGTGCGAGTCCCCCTAGCGTACAATACCATTCTCGGGCGACCGGGTCTCAATCTGTTGGATGCAATCATCTCCACCCGGCGTTTGCTCGTGCAGTTCCCCACCAGCGACGGGATCGGTGAGATGCAGGTGAGGTCAGCCCAGTCCTGCCTTGTTATCATGTGGCATCATGCTTTTAAGAGGCCGAGCCGGCCTCGGAAGCACCTGACCCCAGAGAGTCCAGTAAAGGAGGAGAGCCGGCCGAACGCCTCTTGACTTTTCCTCTAGGGGACGACATGGCAAGGACTGTGTGCATCGACGGACTCCTCCCTCCAGAGGACCGTGACCGTCTCCTGACTTTCGTATGGGCCAACTCGGATATATTTGCTTGGTCAGCATCCGACATATCTGGCATCCTCCCAGAGGTGATCACCCACAAGCTCAATATCGATCCAAAGCACCGCCCCATCCGTCAAAGGAAGAGAAGCTTCGCTCCCAGCGGCAAAAAGCCATCGACGAGGAAGTCAACAAGTTGCTCGACGCAAGTCATATCCGAGAAGCATAGTACCCTAGCTAGCTGGCTAATGTGGTCATGGTGCGAAAGGCAAATGGAAGCTGAAGGATCTGCATCGACTTCACCAACTTGAACAAGGCATGCCCAAAGGACAGTTTCCCTTTGCCCCGAATCGACCAGTTGGTGGACTCCACATCCGGCCATAGCTTCTCAGCTTCATGACGCTTTCTCTAGATACAACCAAATAAAGATGGACCCAAGTGATGAAGAGCATACCTCCTTCGTGAGAGAGAAGGGCATTTATTGCTATAAAGTGATGCCCTTCGGCCTCAAGAATGCGGGGGACCTATCAAAGATTGATGAACAAAGTCTTCCAAGATCAGCTGGGTCAAACATAGAAGTCTACGTGGATGACATGCTGACAAAGAGCATCCGTGCTTTCGACCACGTCTTCGACCTACAGGAAACCTTCAACAACCTCCATCGTTTTCAAGTCAAATTGAACCCTAAGAAGTGTGCCTTCGGTGTCACGATGGGCAAGTTCTTGGGCTTTATGGTGACCCAGAGAGGGATCGAAGCAAACCCAGAAAAGATCAGTGCCATCCTCGACATGAGGTCGCCGTCTAGCAAGAAAGAAGTGCAACGACTCACGGGGAGGGTGGTGGCTTTAAGTTGTTTCCTCTCCAAGTTAGCCAAGAGATGTTTACCATTCTTTAAAGCCCTGCGGAAGGTAAATAGCTTCGAATGGACGAACGATTGCCAGAAGGCCTTTGACGGTTAAAGGCGTTCCTGTCCTCCCCGCCGCTCCTGTCAAAGCCAAAGGATGGGGAGAATCTGTTTCTCTATCTCGCTGCCTCTCCGAGGCCGTTAGTTTCGTTTTGGTGCATCTTGATGCCGATGGAACCCAGAGACCTGTCTACTATGTTAGTAAGATGCTTCACGATGCAGAAGTTAGATACTCCAGGACAGAAAAGATCATCTTTGCCCTGATCGTTTTCGCCCGACGACTTTGTCCATACTTTCAAGCTCACCCTATCGTGGTTCTCATGGATCAGCGTCTCCGAGCCATCCTGGCTCACCCAGACACTTCAAACCGACTGGCCAAATGGGCTATCAAATTGGGAGAGTTCACCTCTCCTTCCAAGCTCGGCCAGTCCTGAAGTCCCAAGTCCTAGCCGATTTCTTGGTCGAGTGCACCTGGGCGAAGGAGCCAGTCGAGGAGGTTCTCATGAAGCAGCCCAACACCAAGCTCGGTGACAGCAAGGAGTCCTGGATCCTCCATGTGGACGACGCTTCAAACTCCCAAGGAAGCGGCGCTGGCCTCATCCTCGCAGGCCCGAGCGGAGAAAAGGTGGAGTGCGCCTTCGCTTTTTATTCAAAGCCACTAATAATCAGGCCGAGTATGAAGCCCTACTGGCAGGGTTAAGACTGGCCTAGGAATTCGAAGTGAAGTGCCTCAGAGCTTTCACTGACTCATAACTCATCTCTGGGCAGATCAACAAGAGTACAAGGTGCGTGACTCCACCATGGCCCAGTACCTAGACAAGGTTCGGCTTTTGGTCTCTCCACTAACTTATTTCAGCATCAGCTACATCCCTCAGAGTGAGAATGCCAAAGCCGACACCCTTTCCCGCTTGGCCACCTCCGCCGACGGCTTCACAAGGGACGCCTACATCGAGCACTTGGAGAGGCCCAGCATAGAAGACAAAGAAGAAGTCTTTCCACTGACCCAGGAGCCAACTTGGATGGATCCTACATCTGGTACCTCACGGACGGCACTCTTCCTACAATCATGATGAAGCTAGACTGCTTAAATGGAGAGCCTCCAAGTTCACCCTCCTAGGTGGACGTCTGTACCAGAGATCGTTTTCCTACCCCTGCTCAAGTGCGTAGGACCTGCCGATGCCGACTATATCCTTAGAGAGATTCATGAAGGCATATGCGGGAACCACTTGGGGGGCAGATCCCTAGCTCAAAAAGCCCTCCGTCAGGGGTACTTTTGGCTCACCATGAAGGAGGACGCTGCCAAGTTGGTCCAAAAGTGTGACGGCTATCAGCGCCACGCGCACATCCAGCGCCAGCCATCTGTTCCTTCGAATCTGCTCTCGGCCCGTGGCCTTTCACCCAGTGGGGAATGGACATCCTTATGCCATTCCCCCAGCTTTTGGACAGCGGAGATTGCTTGTCGCCATCGACTATTTCACCAAGTGGGTTGAGGTCGAGGCGCTGGCTAAAATCACCAAGAGCAAGGTCCAAGCCTTCTTCTGGAAGTCAATTATATGCCGCTTCGGCCTGCCTCACATTCTCGTCACCGACAATGGCCGACAGTTCAACAATGCCACATTTAAGACCTTCTGCGATGAACTGGGCATCCACCATCATTCACCTCCGTCGGCCATCTACAGACTAATGGGGAGGCCGAGGTCATGAACCGCACCATCCTTAGAGGACTCAGAACTCAACTGGATGGATCTAAGGGCCGGTGGGCAGAAGAGCTTCCTAGCATGCTGTGGGCCTACCACACACCCCTAGGGCTCTGACAGGCAAAACTCCTTCGGTCTAGCCTTCGGGTCCGAGGCGGTCATTCCTATCGAGATCAGGACTGCCAAGTTCGCGCATAGAATCCTACAACGAAGAAGACAACTCTGCCTAACTGAGAGCAACCTCGACTTCATCGATGAGGCGCACGATCGGGCACGGCTGCACATGGCGACTTTCCGCCAACAGGCGGCCAAGTACTACAACGCCCGAGTCCGCCCCAAAGTATTTCGCCTTGGGGATCTGGTTCTGAGAAAGGTCGAGGTGTCCAAGCCTACATAGGGAGGCAAATGTCTACCAATTGGGAAGGTCCTTACCAAGTTACTGAGGCGCTCTCCGAGGGGCGTACCGAATCAAAGAGCTCAACGGCTGACCTATCCCACGTACCTGGAATGCTGACAACCTTCGCCAATATTATCAATGATGTATCTCCTTACATTATGAACAATAAAAGGCCTCCTTCAGCACCTTGGTCAACTCTCCCTGCACCCAAGAACCAGATCTTACAAAAAGGAGCTTGCCGGCATCGCAGTCCATGGGACACCACTCGCCCCGGCACGGCGGTGCCCCGAGTGGTTCAAGACCCTAAAGGCTCTGTACCCGATCGAGTCACCCCTCGGGCGCACACAAACCCTTGAGATGGTTCAAAAGGAGCTCACCGGCATCACGGCCCACGGACACCACTCGGCCCTGGCACGGCGGTGCCCCGAGTGGTTCAAGACCCTAAAGGCTTCGTACCCGTCGAGTCACCCCTCGGGCGATACACAAACCCCCGAGGCGGTTCAAAAGGAGCTCACCGGCATCGCAGCCCATGGGACACCACTCGGCCCGACACGGCGGTGCCCCAGAGTGGTTCAAGACCCTAAAGGCTTCATACCCGGTCGAGTCGCCCCTCGGACGGCACACAAATCCCGAGGTAGTTCAAAAGGAGCTCGCCGGCATCGTGGCCCATGGAACACCACTCGGCCCCGGCACAGCGGTGCCCCCAAGTGGTTCAAGACCCTAAAGGCTCTGTACCCGATCGAGTCGCCCTCGGGCACACAAACCCTCGAGGTGGTTCAAAAGCTCGCCGGCATCGCGGCCCATGGGACACCACTCGGCCCTGGCACGACAGTGCCCCCGAGTGGTTCAAGACCCTAAAGGCTCCGTACCCGATCGAGTCACCCCTCGGGGCACACAAACCTCCGAGGCAGTTCAAAAGGAGCTCGCCGCATCGTGGCCCATGGGACACCACTCGGCCCTGGCACGGCGGTGCCCCCGAGTGGTTCAAGACCCTAAAGGCTCCATACCCGATCGAGTCGCCCCTCGGGTGGCACACAAACCCCTAAGGTAGTTCAAAAGGAGCTCGCTGGCATCGTGGCCCATGGGACACCTCTCGGCCTCGGCACGATGGTGCCCCCGAGTGGTTCAAGACCCTAAAGGCTTCATACCCAGTCGAGTCACCCTTGGGCGGCACACAAACTCTTGAGGCAGCTCAAGGTCAGGGCTCGATGGCACCACGACTAATAAGGCATTGCCCAGATTTGCGACATCCCCAACGGTCCTAGCCCACCGGAGTGGTCTTCGGAATCAACCTCCAAAGGCATCTCTTTGAGTTCAACAGCATGGCGCCTTTTTCGAGCTGAGTTCATACCCAAATTCCCAGGTACTCTCAAAAGCCGCTCAAGTTTGCTCGGGTTATCCCTCACGGCTAGCGATTAACTGACCTACTTAGCTGGTCGGGGACCTATGGATCGAAGGCTTAGCTAGCGGCACGGGTCTTCGCAGACTTATTCAAATTGTTATCAAGTCTAGGTGCGTCTGGTCCATCGCAGAGATAGAAAACAAAGAAAAGTAAATAAGGCGCGGAGGACAGTCTAAAGGAAAGATCTTTCTCATCGATAACTCTGAATAGGTTACTTCGGTGAGGATTCTCTAAGCTTGTGGAAGAAATCTAAAGGTGTCTCTAAACGGCCATGGCCAGCGCCAAAATTGCCCCAACGAACTATTGAACCTATCGGCGGCGCGAATTTCTGCAAAACTATTTGATCACTATCAGGCCTAGGTCCAGGGATCCGCCGCGGCGCCTCCGACATACATGATATTTTACAAACAAAAGGGCAAAACATTTTTGAAAAAGCTCCTTTTCATTGATATCTTGTAATGATTACAAAATCTGACCCGAGTCAGTTACAAAAAGAAAAGGGAGATACAAAAATACAAAATATCCTAGGGCCCGCTTGGCCCTGCTCCTCTCCGGCCTCTTCCTCCTCCGTCGGCTCCTCGTCGCAGAGATCCCCGGCCTGGATCTCTTCAAGATCGGAAATGTAATGTTGAAGGCTGCGGACACCTTCACTTTGCAAAGATCGAAGCCCCTTGTAAAGGCATCGAGGCTGGCCTCAACGACTTCCTGCTCAAACTCCGTGGAGGCCTTATAGCTGGCGACGGCGGTCTCGGCTCGAGCCTCGGCCTCTCTGGTTTTTGCCTCGGCCTCCCGGGCTTTCGAGTCAACTTCCTCGGCTTTCGCCTCGGCCTCCTGACCCGCGCCTTGGCCTCTTAAGCCCTGCCTTTAGCCTCCTCGGCATGGGCGCTAGCTTCATGAGCATGGGCCACCGCCCCGCCCGCTCATGACTCGCATCGACCGCTGCTCTCTCTACCGCGGCGGCCCTTTCCATTGCAGCCCGGACCTCGTCCATGGCCGTATCAGCCCGACTCTCCAACTGATGGAGCTGGTGGGTCAGCTCCTCAATCCTTTTGCTGGCCGCCTCCAGCCTAGTTGATATCAGCGCTAACTTAGCCTTGGCTACGGAGGCTCGGTTGCTCTCAATTTCGGCTTGGCACTCCGCTTCTCTTACTCGGCCGCCTAGGTCCTCCTTCCAGCCTTGGCCTCCTCCTGCTGCGAGCAAGCTTCTCGGATGCCCGACTGTGCTCTTTATACTTATCAACATGCCCGAGGGTACGCGTGAGCGCCTCCCTGTATGGGTCGCCACCGCACGAAGGGCAAAGGCCTTCGTTGGCCAGCTACACCAAAGGAATTCGTCAGCCACAGGTCGACCAAGGTATGTCAAAAAGAAACTATGTTCGAAGGATTACCTGGAGCACATTCACCATCACCATATCGAGGACGGCAGCATGGGACTGCTGCCCCATTTCCTCGTCGGTCGCTGAAGTGCGCGCCCTTGATAGGAGGATGGCGGCCCGCGTAGCATCCTCCATGGTAGAAGGCTTGGGCGCCGGCCGCGCTAGCCCCCCAGCATCTCGTCGATCGGCCGCCGAGCCGGGCGGTGCCCAGATCGGGACGAGCTCCCCGCTTCGGCCCTATGCCTATTGGGCCTCCTCGCCCCGGCATCAGAACTTCTCACTATTGCCTCCCCCTCTCCGGCAGACGAGGGAGCCCTCTCCTCCGCTCGGCGAGAACCGGAGGGCGCTTGCAACTGCAACCTGCCCCAACTTGGCCAAATCTACGGCGGCAGGGGTCTCCTCCTCGGGGTCCAGGACCACCACGGTTACCCCGACGGTGGTTGGGATCTCCCCTTCCTCTACCTCGGCTCCGGCCGAGATGGGGACTGCCCCTTCAACCGGCACCTCCCCGATCGGCTCATCTGTAGGCGCCTGGGCCATAGGGATCTTCGAGGCTTGAGCCGGCTCGGCCTGAACTCTTCTCCGTGCCCTCTTGGCTGACCTGACCTGCTCGCCCGCCGCCAGCCTCTTCTGGCGCAAGGCGGCCTCCAACCTCTTGCTGGTAACCTTCATGCTGCGTAAGGAACAAATGTCAGAACATGAAAAGAAGAAAAGAAAAAGAAGAAAGATTTTTATGAAATGAGCAAAGATAACGCCCGACCATGGGCAAGAAGAACAGGTTCCTGTGCTCACCAAATGTCGGGGCCAGCTCGGCCTCATACAAGTTCTCCTCGGATAGGAGATCCTTGTAGGTAGGAATCTGGCTGGATGAAAGGTGGTGGAAAAGCTCCCCGTCCTTATCACTCATGGACGAATTTTCATTAGAGCTAACGTCCGGTTCCCTCCAGTCGGTCCTTACTCCCTCCACATGGGCAAAAAGAAATCAGGATTTCCACCCCTATTTTGGATGGAAAGACCTAGGGGAAGGGCCCTACCCGGCCTAGCAGTAAACACCCACTAGGCCCCCTCGCCTTGGCGGCGAGTTTGTAAAGGGCCCAAACAAAAACAAACTGGCTGCTGAGCCCTGAAAATGACAAAGAATGACTATGGCACAGAAAATCTGAATCGAATTCGGAGTCAACTGCGCCGGCACTAGCCTATACCTATTCAACAAACTCAGGAAAAAGGGGTGGAGGGGAGCCGTAGCCCGCACCGAAAGAACTCCTCGTACAGAGCGACCCGACCGAGGAGGACGAGTTCACTCTGTCTTCGGGTCCCGGCACGGATAGGTGGATGAAGTCGGGGACCCTATACATACCCTAAGGGCCTCTACCTCCTCAGGAGTCATGGTTGAGGCGATCCCCCCTGGCCCGTCGGGTCGGGGCCAGCTATCGGATGCTGGAAGAGAGAGGAAATGCTCTCATCGGGAGGTTTGGGCAGTTGGTTGGTTGCTTGCCCCCGACCGATCATGGATAGTGATCCCACCTAACGGCCGGGGCACTTGGCTAACAGACGAAGTGTGGTCCTCACCAGGGGAAGGGGACGATTCTACCACTGGTCTTTTACCTCTCTAATGGCCCTACGATCCATGGGTCAAAGGTGAAGAGGTGAAAGATGAAAACTGACCTGAGGTTTGAGAAGAAGATGAAGACGGAAAGTCTCAGGTTGCAGAGGAGCTCAAGGAAGAAGAAAGCAGGGAAGGCAATTGCAGTGTAAAACTCTCCTCCGAGCCCGCAGGGCATGTTTTATACCCTAGCTTCGAATCACATCGCTCGAGGACTCGCCACGTGGCCCTCGCCTATTGTGCCAAGAGTCCGAGCGCCGGCCATCTCACCCGCGCTCGAGGCGCACCGCCTCAGTTTAGCCGAAAAGCGAGATCCCCGGCCAATGATGGTGCGTGAAAAACCAGGGAGGCAATGATGGCGCCCACCTTTTTCCCATCCTTCGAGAGGCACTCCCTCGGGACACCCAGCACCGACGTCAACTCCCACCTACCGTATCATTACGAAAGATTTTCGAAGTGACATCGCCTTCGGAGAGCGCGCCAGCTCACCCGCCATTAAAAGCGCCTGCAACCGATAATTATTTTTTAAAATTTCCGCGCCCTTTTGCCCAAAGGATAGCGGACATGTGGTCCTTCGTGCTCAGGAGCGGGGGGTATCTGATGTGGTGATAAAAGCCACAGGGGTAATCATGGCAAAAATTAGCCACGTGGTATAGGCACGTCAGGCTGGCCCCGGCATCTCCAACCGAGCCGAGGCCCCATTGGCCCCGGCATCTCCAAGGAGCTGAGGTGGCCCCGACCTCTCAAGTCGGCCCTGGCATCTCCAACTGAGCCGAGGCCCCATCGGTCCCGGCATCTCCAAGCGAGCCGAGGCAGCCCGACTTCCTCAAGTCGGCCCCGTCAGCCCCGGCATTTCAAAGCGAGCCGAGGCGGCCTCGGCTTCTTCAAGTCGGCCCCGTCGGCCCCGGCATCTCCAAGGAGCCGAGGCGGCCCCGACCTCCTCAAGTCGGCCCCGTCAGCCCCGGCATTTCCAAGCGAGCCAAGGTGGCCCCGACTTCCTCAAGTCGGTCCCATCGGCCCCGGCATCTCCAAGGAGCCAAGGCAGCCCCGACCTTCTCAAGTCGGCCCCGACATCTCCATGCGAGCCGAGACGGCCCCGACATCCTCAAGTCGGCCCCGGCATCTCCAACCGAGCCGAGGTCCCGTCAGCCCGGCATCTCCAAGCGAGCTGAGGCGGCCCCAACTTCCTCAAGTCGTCCCCTGGCATCTCCAAGGAGCCGAGGTGGCCCCGACCTCCTCAAGTCGACCCCGTTGGCTCCGGCATCTCCAAGCGAGCCGAGGCGGCCCCAACTTCCTCAAGTCGGCCCCGTCGGCCCCGCATCTCTAAGGAGCTGAGGCAGCCCCAACCTCCTCAAGTCAGCCCCATTGGCCTCGGCATCTCCAAGCGAGCCGAGGCGGTCCCGACCTCATCAAGTCGGCCCCACATCTGCCAGGACCATCAACTCTCTGACCTGCACGGACTAACATGGCCTGGTCCACCTACCGCCTGACCATGTCATTGATAGGACCATGCCTACCTGCCCGGTGGTTCCACCGACCGATGGGACCTGGCCCGCTAACCACCAGTTCCTCCTTCTCCAATGGGACAGACCTGCCAATCAGTCCAAATCTACATAAATTCCACATACCCCGCGGACATCTTTCCCTCGCGAAATTTTACATAGCTGATCTCCATGCAAGTTCCAATCAACAACTCCTCCCTCTCCGATGGGACAAGACCTGCTAATCAATCCAAATTTACATAACTCCCACGTCCTCTGCGGACACCTTTCCCGTGCGGAAGTCCGCGTAGCTATCTCCATGCACGTTTCGACTAACTATAAAATGATAAGTCCACTGGAGACTCAGGTATGCGAACATAAGCACCCTCTTACTCTGTCATCCCAGAGAAACTCTATCTCTCATAGCTTTCTCTGTCCTAAAGAGCTCTCTCGAGCTCTTCCTCAGCTGTGACCTTGGTTGCTGACTTGGGCATTGGAGGGTCCCCATCGGAGCACTCTCCGGTCTTGGGACTTCTTGCAGGTTATCCATTCATGCGAGGATTTCACTAACAAGCAATTATTCTTTCCTGCGCTCAAGACCGGTGATCGGCGTCATTAGATGCAATTGATATATTTCTTATATGGTAGTAACTAGGCTTTATTAGCTTGTTATGCAGTTGTAAGTAGGTCATAATCTTATCCACTGTAACCACTCCTTTTTCTTATTTATAGTCATCCAAAGGCCTTGCATTCTATCCATAAGACCACCTCGTTGTTAAGGATTTTGGAGTTCTTTTTAACCGATCTATACTCTTGAGACAAATAAGATTCAGGTTCTTACCTAAAGCAAACCTTTCATACCTCTCACAAGTAACCAACTAAACTGGGCAAGGTATTTATAAGTAATCAAAATGCATGCCAGTATTTTTTCTGATAAGGTAGTATCATGATCTATCAAACTTATCAAATGATATATATAAATTTATTCTTGCTCAATGCTCTGCTTTCTCTTTAATCTCTTGCTCTTACCATTGCGTCCTCTCTCATTTTTATCTCTTTACCTTTTTCTTCCTTTCTTTCACTCCATTTTTGCTCTCACCATTTATCAAGCACAGAGATTCTCTCATTTTCACTTTTTCAAACTTTGACCCCATTTCTCATCCAACCAGTAGTTTCTCTGTGAATTTCTCTAGAGCTGAGATCAAACAAGGAGAACACAGAGGCAATATAGATGGTAAAGAAGAGGTGTTGAACTGTTATTAACTAGTTGAATTAATAGGTCTTTAATATTCTACTTTCCCCAATGGTCCAATGGATAACTAGATTCCAATAGACGCTTAAAAAGTTCAAAAAATAGAAGTAAATCTAATCTATATATTACAAAAACATGAGAAATTAACAAACTGCTCAGATAAACACCCCTGAAGAAATAGCTTAGCACTCAAGAGGTCATACTTTGGGGGTGTGGACTCCTTGTAAATAGATATTTTGGAAGCGCTAACTCTTGTCCTTCAAAGTTACCTACGAGAGTTGTTCATTAGTTTGGTGTGGACTACTCGTGACAACAAGCCTAGTGCATTGATGGTCCATGCATGGGAGAACAAAGCTACGAGAAGTAAAGAGGCATGATTCAAGTTGTTGACTGTCCAACCAACCTCCTTTTTAGGTTACGGTAGAGAAGCTCAAACTCAAAATGAAACAGAAATAGTGCCAGTAACGATCCGGTACTAGGCTTGCAGCACCCACGAGTCCATTCCATTACAAGAAAAGAAAAAACAAAGTTCACACCGACTTAAGCCATCACAGTCCAAAAAAGATTCAATTAGTACCTATCCATCTTCCTTAACTGGTTGTAAACATATAACAACTCCCAATTTTTCGATATGAGACTATTGAGAGAGGTATCACAATCTACCCTCTTATAGAGGCGATGTCCTATCGCCAGAGGCAATTGATCACAATCACCAAACAGACAGAATTCTAGAGGTGGCTCCCATCAATATAGCACTTTGCCCTATGACCCTCACCTTCTATGGCCCCCACAGGTTCAAGAGGTGGCTCCCATCGATGTAGCATTTTTTTCCTATGTGGCACTTAGCTCCTGCACTTTCGGCTGATACGTGGTTCTGATACCATATTGTAACGATTCGGACCCTGAGCCCACAACATCCATAAGCCCGTTTCGTTACAAAAAAGTAAAACAGATAAGGTCCATACCAATTTGGGCCACCACAGTCCAAAAGGGATCAAATTGGTACTTGTCCATCTTCCTTAACTGGTTATAAATTATACAACCAACTCCTAATTGTGATGCCCCTTCCAATAGTTCCATATCAAGAAATTGGGAGTTGGTTATATGGTTTATAACCAGTTAACGAAGATGGACAAATATCAATTGGATGTTGTAATGGCCCAAGTTGGTGTGGATCTTGTCTGTCATGCTTTCTTGTAACAAAATGGGCTCGTACATGCTACGAATACAGGGTCCCAGGGCCAGATCGTTACAGTGCCCCCAGCGTCTGCTCCCATTAGCAAGTTCAATTAGGTAAAAAAAAATTATCCATAATTGAATTGTTTGATGTATCAAGTTGGAAGTCTAGCAAAATAATTTGCAGTTTGATAAAATAGTTTGCAGTTTGATTTCCCTCACGATATATTTGCTGACAAGTGAATCTTGAAACCAAGCTCAAGGCGGATTTCAAAGATAGCAGATATGACTGCATGCTCCTGAATTCATCAATCAACGAAGAAAGAATCATAATGAGTCATCCTCCAAAAACATAGTGCACATGGGGAAAGTACTCCAGTGCTTTAATTACATCCCATCAAATAGCAGTAAGTTTTGCATTAAAAATAGATACAACGAGCAGAGGAATCGATCCTGCTAATAAGGCTGGGTTTGGTATACAGAAGATAATTGGATAAAAGGAAGGATATAAAATCAGATAGAATAATTATATATTTTTTTAAAAAAATAATAGTCATTATTAAAAATAAGAATAAAAAGAGAAAATAAATTAATAGCTAGATAAAAAAATAAAAATATCTACTTTAATAGGATAAGTAATTTTTTTATAAAATTAATTATTTATAAAAAAATATAACTATTTATAATTTGAGTATCCATTTAGTTCTGAATAAAGTATAGTAAAAAAAATAGATTCATATAGTCAATCCCATGTATAGTCAAAAAAAGTCTTAGATGAGTTGAATTGAATTAAATTAAAAAATATTTTATAAAAAAATATTTTTATCTTTATAAAAAAAATAAAAAAGTAAAAAATTTTATTTTCTATTAATCCATGCATTAAACACAACTAAAGGTTTTCTGTGAGCACCACGAATTAAGAAACCTACTCCAACTAACCTCATTAAGATACCTTATAATGATAAGTCTAAATCAAGACGTGTAGTCAAATAGGAAAAAAAAAGGGAAGGGCTAGAGTCAAATTAAACTTTAAAGTTTAAGCTACCCAGGCGACCCAATTTAATGCTAAAGAAAGTACATGACCCTTATTAATCTTTCAGATATCTTGCAAAAACCATCGGTATGTGTTATTTTCTATCAAATTTCTTGTGCACGAAAGCTCAATGGAGCATCCGGTTGTGACCACCCTTTAGAAACACTGTTTCGTGCCATTTTTCTAACGGCATATGACACCGCTTCTGAGCTTAATGGCTTAAAATGGCTGTTAACAATGTTAAAAGTGTTTCTCTTGCCATCTATCGCGATAAGATTGACATGACTTTGCTAACCAATAAAGTGATTGAATAATGAAGACCTTTTTGAATCCGGTGTTGAGAAAAAAATAAAAATAAAATAAAAACGTTATCTATCACGATAAGATTGATATGACTTGTAAACTAATAAAGTGATTGAATAAGGGAATCTTTTTTTTAAAACTGATGTCGGCATCGATTTTACAAGCATAGAAAGTAAAAAAAAAATTTAAAAAAAATTAAAATAAAAATTTTATAAAAAAAATTAAATAATATTTTATATTTATCATACTTTGAAAAATATCATTGCAAATGTGCTAAAAAACGCCATTCCTTCACATAAAAGAAAGCTTTGTAAAAAAAAAAATAAAAATAAAAAATAAAAAAACTTATAAAAGTATGAAAGTGCTATATTAAATGATGTTTCTTTTGATTGTCATATTAAACATAAAAAAATTATTTTATTTTAAATTTTTTTTAATAAAATTTTTATTTTTTGTATAAATATTTGTCAAACGAAACCGATTTAAAAAAGGATTCCTGAATAATGAGTTGCCGTGCAAGAAGTGAGGAATTTTATGTGGCTTAACAAACTTCTGAGCTGAGTGGCTGGTGCATGTGGTACTGGCAGAACTGTAAACGAATTGGATTGCAATCAAATAATAATATAAGTTATATTCATATTAAATTATATTTATATCTATTTAATACGATAAATATAGATAAAAAAATCAAGTTTTATTAAATTTTTTTATATGATTCTTTAAAAATCAAGTTTTAATTTTTTATCCATACAAAACTTTTTCCAAATGCCTTCGATTCTTTACATTAATGTTTTGTTTTAAATTTTTATTTGTTTACCGCATCACCTATATATATATATATATATATATATATATATATATATATAGTGTGAAAAGCATAAAAAAATTATCAATTCACATTTATATTTTATTTTAAATAATATTAATAATTAAATATTGAGAGCATAAATATAAGGGATTTATTACTATACTTTTTTAATATTAAATCTTGAGATATAAGTCATTTATTTAAATGTCTTGCAACTTAGGTAGTATTTGAAATATGAGATAAGAAGGGATATCCCTTGGATATTTCCTTTATTTCCAAAAGCATAGCTGGGAATAAAGTTAACCAAAGGGATAATCTATGGTTAACCATGGAATATCCACTCAATTTATTCCCTAAAAAATACAGGAATAGCTGGTTATCCCTCCATATAAGAGTAAAAAAAAGTTATCCTATGGATTTACCTTTTTGCATTTGATATGATCAATGGGATAGTCAAGGAATATTTCTAGGGATAGATAGGGGACAAACTCTATCCCGTACACTTATCCATGGATAATATTTTTTCTATCAAACACTACCTTAAGGTTGTACGATGCCACGTGCAATGCCAATCATAGTAAATTTAGTTTATTTTGATCCTAAAGTTTCCTAGAACCGCCACACCAATCATTTCGCAAGATGAATAGCAGAATCTAATTTATTTTGAACTTAAAATTTATTAAAACTATCGCATTAGCTATTCTCAGTGCAAAGCATTGTAAATTCACCTGCATATAAAGGTCATAAGATTTAATACTACACATTACCATGACTACTTATTTTCATTAAAATTCATAATTTTCACATAAGATTAAATAAGATTATAAATAAAATCAGATATTATAATATGATAAATAATTATTTATTTTTTTATCGAATACGGATATAAATACAATATTAATCTAAATGTTTCTAAATGGATTTGTTCATAAAATTCACAGCATTTTTCACTACGCTTATCTATAAAAAGGGATGCCTGTTTCTATGTTTATTTTTTCTGTTGTGCAACAAGCACGGCTAAGTTAAATGCCCATCTGAATTAAGGAAAGAAATAAATCCTTCTTACGGAAAGAATTAAGGTAGTGTTTGATAGGAAAAATATATCCATAGATAAATGTATGGGATAGAGTTTATCCCCTGGCTATCCCTAGGATATTTCTTGGCTATCCCATCATATCAAATGCAAAAAGGTAAATCCATAGGATAATCTTTTTTTACTCTTATTTGGAGGGATAACCAGCTATTCCTATATTTTCTAGAGAATAAATTGAGGAGATATTCCATGGTTAATCATGGTTATCATTTTGGTTAACTTTATTTTCTGCTATTCCTTATAGTTATGGCTTTATGAATAAGAGAGAATATCCCCTGAATATCCTTTCTTATCCTCTATTTCAAACACTACCTAAATATAAAAAATAATCAATCAAGAGGGTGGCCCTTCAATTATTCCGCTGAAAATGAGTTATAAAAGAAAGTGCCTGCCAGCCTACTCCAACCCCACGCTAGTTTCTGGATTCAAGTAGTTGTTTTTTCCTTATTGACGCTAAGCCTTTACCATGCCCTCGCCTCGCGCACCGCACGGAGAATTTTAGTCCGAACCATAATAAAATATGTTAATCAGATCGCAATCATCTTGGCCGTCCCCTCTTTACCGTTAGCCATGCCATTGGCTCACAATTGCCGTCCCTTTCCAACTAACAGGATGCCCCCCCCCCCCCCCCCCCCATGATAAGAGCGTCATGTTGACCTTCAACTACCACGGGCTCCATTCTTAAATGCCTCGTTCAAACATCTTTTCCAATTTCTCTTCTCTCTCATCCTTCAATCTTCCGTTATAACTCAGACCTATAAACTTTTGAATCAGATCAGTCTCCAAAATGGTTCTCTTTTTTAAAATTGCACAAGCTTTAACCATGACTTATAATTGATTTATATATACGAATAAAATATATTTTTTATTTTAAATTTTAAAATTTTATTGAAATAATATACTAAAATTTTGTGAATTATAAATTAGGGTGTTTACGTAATTAATATTTTGTATTCTTAATGTATGATAATTGATGCTAATGAGATGAAAAATATATTTAATAGGTCAAATGTTGGTGAAGGATTGACATCAGCAACTTTAATGATCCTTGTAGAAAAAATAAAATTATAAAACTAAATATTATTTTATATTTTTTTAAATTTATCAAATTAATATATTTTCAATATATTTTTATTTTATTTTATAATTTCACTGATAATTTAATTTTAATATTTATTTAATCTTAAAGGTACATTTAGTTGCATCACTTAATGTAAAACTTAAAAAAATAAAACTAATAAAAAAATAAATAAACAATTGATAAATTACCTCAAAAGATGAATAATAAAAAAATTTAAATACTTTAAAAAATAAACTAAGGCAAGTTGAAAAAGAGCCCAAAAAAATGATGCGAACTTGAAACCGGCAACCACTTCGAACCAGGACTCGAAGTATACTCTCTCGCAAGCACGGCAGCTAAAGATCGATGGCGTCAGCAATTCGCCCATTTCGCCATCCGTGCTTTTATTGCGCATCGCTCCTCTCTCCGCCTCCAGCGCCCCATGCTTGTCAATTCTCGCCATCGAGCTTCGCATTTATAAAAACCGTTGGCAGAGCTGAATGTAGAGGATTGGCGTAGGGTGGTGTGATCGGAGATGGAGGCCCGGGCATCGCCGTCGAAGACTTCGCCAGAGTCGGCAGCCTACTTGGTGTGGGAGGACCTCACGGCGGCGCTACCAAACTACGGCGGCGGCCGGCCGGCGAAGAAACTTGTCCGGGGGCTGAGCGGGTGCGCGGTGCCTGGCCGGATCATGGCGATCATGGGGCCGTCGGGGTCCGGCAAATCGACACTGCTCGACTCCTTGGCAGGTAGCTGGGGTTCTTGTGCTTTATGCGTTTTAAATTATGGTTGTTGTTTTTGGTTTTAGAGACAGTGGTTGATTGATTGGAAACAGGGAGGCTCGGAAGTAATGTTGTTTTGACGGGGAGAGTCCTACTTAATGGCAAGAAGAGAAGGCTAGACTATGGAGTTGTGGTACGTTGCTTCCACCCTTTCAGTGTTTTTTCCACCCTTTTCACCTCTCTCTCTCTCTCTCTCTGGAGACAGTGATTTGCCATGCTTCGGGCCTAAAGCTTGCGGAGATTTGAGAGTTTTAGATACCAGCTTTGGTTTTTTTTTAATAATTAAAGGAATAAGTAATTTTTTGGAACATAGAAAGGGGTGTTCATTGATTTGTAATGCGGGAATAGAATAAAAATGAGAAGGGACTAACACTAATTTATGGGATGATTTATATTTTTATTAAAAAAATACTAATGGGATTGTATATGACTCCGGACTTATTTAATTTCATCAGGATTTCTGGTCTGCTGTTCCCATTAGATATCGGTTGACCGTCAGCCATTAAAATATCAACCGTTAATGGTTAGCTTTCATCAGTTAAAAAAATATATTGACGGGTTCTTTAGTTTGTCTAGCTTTTGAGGAATTAATGCTCGTCGTATAATCAGCTGTTGCAGCCATGATGCCAGTTTTAATTTGATTCTTAAGATTTTTTTGTGAGTTCATCTATAGTTCATGATCCTCCTCAATATAGTTTCCAACGAACTCCACTTAGGTATAAAGTTTTATACTTAGCTGGTTCCAAACCTAAATAAAGGAGAAAGGTTGTGATAGAGTGATGGTTAGTATAAAACTATAGTCATATCCTAATTTAAAATCTTTATATCTTATAAAAAAATATAACTCAACATCAAACTAAATGGAAAGGAAAGATTCATTTAGTTGATCCCAACTAGTTTGGAATTAAGGCTTTGTTGTTGTTGTTGTTGTTGTTGTTATTGTATGGTGTCCAATGATTACAAGTAATTGAAAAGAATCAAAATATCTATAGTATTTTGATCACTACCATCTAATTATTAAAGAAAACATAAAAGTTATAAGATAAAAGAAGATATAGGAACCCATTCAATACAGAAAACCAAACATTTATGAGTTTGATGCCGTGTCTACAGGAAAATCCATCTAACAGCCTCCTCCAGCATTTATAGAGGAGAATTCTTGTTTTTTTCTTCTTATGAATAACCATAACTGAGTAGTTCTTTCCAATGAAGACTACCTTCTAGATGGCTATTTCCTTTCCTACTTGATGCCACTTGTCCAATTCTAGAAAAACCATGTGCCGCATTCAGGTAGTTCAGACTAATAATTATATCTGGTTAATATAAGAAAATTCATGTATGAATAGGTAGTCAACAAGGTTTATTGGTGTATTAGGTTATACAGGAGAGAAATATAGGACTTGTTGATGTTGTATATCACACTGCATTAGGTATTGTACTTTCATGCTGCATCATAGCATGCGGAGCTTAGATTGATCCTGATTTCAAGCACACTAGCATTCTAGCTTGCAATCCCCAGATGTAAAGCACGAGTTTGGTACTTATGTAAAGATCTTCAGTAGAATGGAAAGGTAAAAGGAAATTTTACAGAATCTTTGGTTCTTAAAGTGTACTAGGTGTTAAGATTTATCTAAATTGATTGGAAAGAGTATTCCTTTCAGACACAATCTTTTTGCTATATTAAATCAGAATACATCAAACTTGATTTTTGTAATCTGAAGGAAATAGTGAATAAGCCAAAGCTTAACGGTAACAATATCTTGTAGACTATATCATATGTCATAAAGTGATGCAATTTCATTCGATTACTCAACTCAACTCATCTAAGCCTTTTCCCAATTACATGGGCCCAGCTACATGACTATGCTTCCTTCACTGTGCTCTATTTAGAACTAAATCGACACTCAAATTACAAATAGTCATATATTTCTTAATTATTTCTGCCTATAGTAGTTTAGGTTTACCTTTACCTTTATCAGTATCATGGACAGTTAAAATATCACTTTTTCTAACTGGAGCATATAAAGGTCTTCGTTGTATATGTCCAAATCACCATAATTTCATTCGATTACATCTAATCAAAAGCGTATTGACAATAGATTTAATTCTGTTCAAACATTGATCTTGAACATTCATTGTCAACCAAGTTTTTACCTAATTTTTATAGTAAAATCTATCTCAATTTGATATTGGACTTGGTTTTTTAGTTTTATTCCTTGTGTTGAATGTCTCTGTTGTAAGGCAGTTCGAACAGTTCTTAACTAAACGATATCAGCATGTCTCATCTGATTCCATCTCATTCCCTTCTGCTTAATTAGTAATAGCTCAGCATTGTTTGGTGTTGTAGGCCTATGTGACACAAGAAAATGTGCTGCTAGGGACCCTTACTGTCCGAGAAACAATCACGTACTCAGCACATCTGAGGCTCCCCACAACCATGAGCAAGGAGGAGGTGGCAGTTGTGGTGGAGAGCATTATTGAGGAAATGGGCCTGCAGGACTGTGCCAATCGAGCAATAGGGAATTGGCACCTGAGGGGTATCAGTGGTGGAGAGAAGAAAAGGCTCAGCATTGCACTGGAGATATTAACACAGCCTCGCCTCCTCTTCCTAGATGAGCCCACAAGTGGGCTCGATAGTGCCTCAGCTTTCTTTGTGACCCAAACACTCAGACAGATGGCCCGCGATGGCAACAAGACCATCATCTGCTCTGTCCACCAGCCTAGCAGCGAAGTCTTTGCATTGTTTGATGATCTGTACCTTTTGTCCAGTGGAGAAACAGTTTATTTTGGAGATGTCAAGTTGGCCACCAAGGTAATACAAAAACACTGTAAAGAAAGAAATGGCTGCGGCCATTGTACTATTGTGGGCAATGCTAAATTGAAGGCTTTAATCTCACTGATTAGCTGAATTGGGCATTTGATGCAGTTCTTTGCAGAAGTTGGATTCCCCTGTCCTAGCAGAAGAAATCCATCAGATCACTTCCTTCGGTGTATAAACTCAGATTTTGACCGTGTGAATGCAACTTTAAGAGGGTCGGTCAAAAAACATGTAATATACATGTTAACTAGTGCTTATAATTGTTCTGTTTGTCCTTTTTTACTTATTATTTTGCTTTTGATTTTTTTTCAATGAAAGAGTTATGATAACTATCTGAACTTTGTGTTTTTTGTTGGTTAAGGAGACAGAATCATCTTCAGATCCTCTGTCAAAGTTAAGAACCTCAGAGATCAAAGAAATTCTTATTGAGAAATATAAGAGCTCGGAATATGCAATGATAGCTCAAAATCGGATTCAAGAGATATCTAAGATGGTAGGCATCTCATCTGAGCTGAATTAAAGTTTTGTTACAATAAACAGTAAAATATAATTTTTGCCATGACTGTTGATCTTCACTATCCAATCAACTGGGAATTGGCAATATGCCTTTGGGATCATTTTGAGACTGTTGGTCAGCTTTTGTTGATCAACTGTCTAGGGAGTGCATATAGTTTTTTTTTAATCTCTCTTCTGGTGCGATTCTTTTATTTACTTCTTATGAAACGATTTGTTATACATCAAAATGTAGGAAGGGCTTACTGTGGAATCAGATATAGGAAGCCAAGCTAGCTGGTGGAAGCAGCTCACAACTCTAACAAGGAGATCGTTTGTGAACATGACCAGAGACATTGGCTACTACTGGCTGCGGATCATAATCTACATAGTGGTAGCTGTATGCGTGGGAACCATCTATTTTGATGTGGGGACAAGTTACACAGCTATATTAGCAAGAGCCTCTTGTGGGGGCTTCGTGTCGGGTTTCATGACCTTCATGTCCATTGGAGGATTCCCATCTTTTATCGAAGAAATGAAGGTCTTTACTCGTGAGAGGCAGAATGGGCATTATGGAGTTGCTGTGTACATACTCTCCAACTTCCTGTCAGCATTCCCTTTCTTGGTTGCTGTGTCCTTCTGCACTGGAACTATAACCTATTTCATGGTGAAGTTCCACAAGGACTTCTCCCATTATGCCTACTTCACAATAAGTCTTTATGGTGGCATTGCAGTGATAGAAGCCTTATGATGGTTGTTGCATCACTTGTCCCTAACTACTTGATGGGAATTATAACTGGAGCAGGTGTCATGGTATAGCAGCAATTCTCAACCTTTGAATAATGCATCATACTTAACCATGCTTCAACTTGTCATTTTATTTGCTTCTGCAGGGAATTATGATGATGACAGCTGGGTTCTTCCGGTTGCTGCCGGATCTTCCTAAGCTATTCTGGCGCTATCCAGTTTCGGTAATCAGCTATGGGTCATGGGCCTTACAGGTGATTTCCTTGTCATCAATATCCTTTTATCATTTAATTGTTGCAAGTCATGGATGACAATCTCTTTTGGAGATTAATGTCATTTCTTGAGATACAGAAGCAAAAAAGGTGCTCTTTGTATTACTTATTTGGCAATGAGAATATATTGATTAGCTCTCGTTTGCACTATTTGTTGCTTAACTTCTGACAGTCTTTTTGCATACCCCACCCACATTCATGATCTGAAGCAGCACTGGACTCATCTTATAGAATTGCTCTCAATCAATTTATGATCCTGAATGGTTTTAACATTAACGATTGGTTCTTCATAGAAGATGAAATCAATCAATAATGCACCCTAAAACATTCATTAAAATCTAATACCAATTTGTAGAGAACTTTCAGCAAAACAGTCCCCAAAACATTAAAAAGAACCAATGCAAGCAGCACTTCATCGATAAACTGATTAGCATTATCTATTGTCTAAGCATAAAACCATGAGAAACTGGTATGAATCAAAATCAAATTTTGCAAATGCATGACAAAACCTCACACAATTCCATAGTGAGTGCCCATAGGAGGTGTCCTTTTCTCTGAGAAGTATGATAGTGTTCATTCAAAACAGTTTCTTATTTCTCAAGATGACTTTAGTAGTTTCTTGCAATAGAATGGTTGTCTTTTGTGACATCCTATTGTTTTTAGTTATTAGGCTGGACATTCTTGCTTATAAACTTTGTTTTGTAGGGAAATTACAAGAATGACTTGATTGGTCTGGAGTTTGATCCTTTGATACCTGGAGATCAAAAATTGAGTGGGGAGTATGTCCTCACAAGTATGTTCGGCGTCAGCTTGAATCACTCAAAGTGGGTAGATCTGTCAGCTGTATTCATCATACTTCTCTGCTACAGGCTTCTCTTCTTTCTGATTTTGAAGTTCAAAGAGAGGGCCTCCCCTCTGCTTCGGATTATTTATGCCAGAACAACCATGAAGCATACCTTCAAGAGACCCTCCATCAAGAAGAGGAAGCCGTCATTTTCATCACACCACCCACCTCTTAACCCCATGGCATTGCAAGAAGGCCTAAGTTCTCCACTTCCATAATGCCAATAATTGCTGCCAGAAATTCCTAGACAATACTCTCCATAATCGTACACATCGAAAGGAGATGTGGTACCTATTGTAGCGATGCAAGATATTACAATTTTCGAAGTAATTGAAAGTTAAATATTGTAATCATGTTGCATTATGCAAAGTGTTTCTGTAATTTTCTACAAGTGTCATAGGCCATTGTCAATCCTCTCTTGCTAAAATACTGTTGCAGATGCATTGACTTAGCTTGTAAAATAAACAACTAAACATCAATTTATTTCAATATAACATGTTTAGTTTTTGGTTGGCAGCTATTCTTTAGGGTGTCCAAGGTTCACATCTTGAGTATTGTTTTAAAATCATGCTCATGTAATCCCTAGTGAGCTTAAAAGTGATCATTTTAGATATTAGGGATTGATCATTCGTAAGATGGTGATATTGAGAAGGATGTTATCTGTAGGGCTAAGTTGGATAAAATGGAGAAAATAAGCCCTATAAGGTCACGTCTTCATGTCATTTATCACCAAGTTAATATGGGCAACTTATACACAAATGATTGATTTCTTTATCCAGTATAGAAAAATGGAAAAGCTTGTAAATCCACACTCTAAATATTAGAACAAAATGAAAAACAGGGGTCCAAAAGACACTTTGGAGGAGATAGTCGAAGAAGGATAGCTTTGGCTATATTGAGACTAGACCATTCTCTTAAGATGCCTATGTTAATAAAATCATAACCAAAATAAAGTAATAACCAAAGCCAACAATTTTTGGGTAAAAATAAAAAACTTTCATATGAGAGTGATGACTTTAATTACACTTAAAAGGATTCACTCCCATCAAGTATTCTAGGAATTCAAGGTATCATTACGAGTACCTTGCCATGATCAGATGGCTCAAGTCTCCAAGTTAATCCTTTCTGTTTCTTTCTCTCTCTTTTTTTATGATCTTAACCCACTCATTAGTGCTGAAAGGAAAAAAAAAAATCATAAAAATAATTTTCTAAGAGCATCACAAAAGAAAATGCTTCCATTGGAAAAAGAAATAATCTTTAGATTAGCAGGACGCTTACTATTGACGCAAAGAATATCTCTTGGAACTAGAAGAATTAATAATGGTTGTGATGCTATCTGCACTAATCCAACTGCCATGATGAGAGGTTTTATCCTAGAAATATGATATATAGAAGTTGACATGCATGGTGCATTTTGCCAACCTCAATATTGTTCTCTTCGGTGGAATCGTCTCGATTGAAATGATATCGTGTATAAAAATATATTTGTTTAACTTGTGGACCTTCTCGGTGATTACTTTTTAAGTGATGTGGGGTATGAATTTCTAGTGGACACAAGCAACCATTGTTAATTACTCCCATCTTATAGGTTAAAAATTTGTTGATTAAGATATCATAGTCCTTATTAGCTTTTCTAATATAAATGTATCCAAAAAAAATATTATTATTATTATTTACATTTATTTTAGGTTTTAAAGTCTAAAGTGACATTATTCTTTTATGATTTAAGTTTAATATCAAATGTTTGTCATTTTTTCTATCTCCATATTTGTCTTCCTTTTAAGTTTCAGCCTTAGTGAGGCAAATTTTATTTACCATGCTTCGATACTTCATTTTGATAGTACCCCATGTTAATGATTCCTTTTAGGGCATTAGGAGAGTAATACTCTCATAATTAAGGAGCAATGCTTTATGGAATAATGCTCTAGGCTTTTTAATGGCATCATGGTGGTTATCTTGAATCAAACTTCAAAGTGCTTAGATTGTTGCTCAAGTTGAGTGACCTATCATTATGACTAGATGAATCATCTTTGAAGAAATGAGGCTTAAGGCTTCGATAGGATAATGCTCCATATCTTTAATAGAGTAGGGCTTTGATTTTTGATGAAGTAAGCTATAGTTTTCAATATAATGGGGCTCTAAGTCTTCAATGGAGTAAGACTTGGGTACTTTATTAGAGCAGAGCTGTAGAACTTTGATAGAGCTTGAACTTTGATGAAGCAAGGCTCCGGTCTTCAATAATGTAAAGCTTCAAGTTTTTATTGGCGCAAGGCTTTAAAATTCGATCAATGGAGCAAGACTCTAGGACTTTGATATTATAGTAAAACTCTAGGCTTCATTAATGGAGAAGGCTTTAGGACTTCTTTCATGGAGTAGGGCTTCAAGGGTTTCTTCATGGAGTAAAGAATAAGGATTTGTTCTTCAGTGGAGTGAGGCTCTAAATTTTCAACGGAGTAAGGATTTGATTTTTGATGAACCAAGACTTTGAAGTCTCTAAGTCTTTGATAGAGTAAAGCTCCAGCCTTCAATAGAGAAAGACTCTCTTTTTGAGCTGATTCAAGATTGAATTGAGCTTGATCTGGGCTTAAATTAGAAGTAAAGTTTTACTCAACTCAAATTAGAGTAATGTTTTACTCAACTCAAATTAGGATTAAGGCTCCTCTTTGACTCAAATTAGGAGTGAAGCACCTTTTTGATTTGATTCAAGAGCAAGACTTCTTTTGTTCTAAACTAGTAGACAAACTTTCTTTTGGCTCAAACTATTTTTAGATTGAGACCAAGCTACCACAGAACTAAGTCTTGGGTTATTTTCAAGCGAGGGCTCAGGCTGTTTTAGGAATTAGAGTCACCTGCTTTGCTATGGGTTGCTTCAAGGCTAGAACGTTTGACTTTCGAGGGGAGTAGAGGGATATTCTTCCTCATTATTGGGCTCTCAAAAAGAGAACTTTGGAGGTCATTGTCTCTTACTAGGCTAGTAAAGATAGTGCCTACTTTTAATGATCGCTATCCTGAGTTCTGCAATCTCGAGGGCACTACAGTGATGAACTTTGACATTGTTGAAAATGTCAGAGAAGGCTCAAAGACTTCAACTCATATGGAATTTAAGTTGGAGGCTTTGACTGCTTTTTAGGAATAACCACAACGTGATGTTGGCATATTGTTAGCTCTATAGGGACTCAAAAGAGGAGGATATGGTGACCTTAGTAAGATCTCTAAAGTTAGGACTCAGAGAGAAAAAAGGATGCTTATGAAAGGTTTCTAAGGTCTGGATGTTTGGGAAAAGATAGGTTAGGTGATCATCGGTAGGATTTTAAAGTTACAGATTGAGCTTTAGAGAGATCACTAGCAAGGTTTTATGACTAGTTGAATCCTTGAATAATCCTCTTGGCTTATTCTTTCTAGGGGTTTATATAGACCCTTTGGGCTATGACCAAGGCCTTGAATAGCCTTGATTTTATCTATTGAATTTAAAGGCTTTTAGAGCATTTAAATGTTCGAAGGGAAGGTGTAATGAGTACATGCATATACGACACTCTTTCCATCCTAGATGCATGCATTAAGGACATTGTTTTAGGAAACTTGGTGATATGATTGCTGATATGGCATGATCCTTGAGAAGGATTAGGAAATGCATATACCTAGATGAGGCGTATATATGGTTTGGGTGATGAGGCATTTGGGGCACAAATGGTTCTTCTCAAATCTTTTCTTATGTGTTAAAACATTAGAGAGGACCAAGAGATTATGGGATACATGGACAAATGAGAAGAGGGTATATATTAGTAAATATGCACAAAAAATGTGTATCGTACATGATGGTATGCATTATGAATCTTCCTTTGGGTGCATCAATGTGTGAGCATGTGAGAGGTCTTATAGCTAGAGGGCATAGAGATCACTGCTATGTGACATCTTGCTATTGGGTTCTCCTAAGGATGAAATGGGTACCTAAAGTTACATTAATATTCTCTTCTTTTCTTGTGTGACATATTTCATAATTAGATATTAGTTTAGCTCAAGCTAACTTAGATTGGGCTTGATCTGATTTGATCTTGTCTTGGCATGAGTTAAAAGCAAGTCAAGTTCAAGGGATTGGGTTAGGTGTCTAAACCAAATTGATATATCTTGCATAAATAAATATAAGAGAATCCACCAATCCGATCTTGAGAGATATTTGGACCATGCTTCAGGAGGTGGCTACTGCCCAGATTCGTCATGTTTTTCGTGAAGTCAACACGGCAGCTGACTGGGCAGCGACGGCCGTGGCTCAGTATGTAGGATATAGGATATGGACGATGGGTGAATCATGTCCCCCTGTGTTGTCACAAATTTTGCAATCTGATGTATCTGGGCTGACTCATACTAGACTAGTGTGATCGCCCATCTTTATCAATATATATATATATATATATATATATATATATATATATATATATAAGAGAATTGAACTTAATTAATGAAGAAGAATTGAACATGTAGTTAGGCTAGGATGTTGGATTCATTTTAGTTTATTGAAATTAGAACTCAACTGCTCTAGATGATGGAGTTGAAATGCTAGATCCGGCTCGATTTAATGTAATTGACTGCCAATTATCAATTGACACTAGTAATTTGGTTCAATGATAGAGCCATATTGCTGATCCTGGATCTATTCTTAGAAATTACGCTCAATTGTAACCACTTATGGAAACTCGGATCAATTGACTAAGCCAAAATGTTAACTTTTGACCTAATTAGTTGTAACTGGACCCAATTAAGTGTCTGAACCAGTGTATTGATTTTGACCTAGTTCATAGAGTTTGACTCAATTGGGCCTAATGGCTAAGCCAAAATTCTGCATTTGACTTGACATATAGAAATTAGATCCAATCAAGTCAGATGATTGACCTGATTGGATCAGAATGTTGAAATAGTCCTATAAACCTAAGAAATTAGGCTTGATTCGACCCAATTCATGATGATTGGATCTGATTAGGTTAGATGATTGAGCTGAATTATAGAATTTATTCTAACTCATGAAGATTGAACTCAATCGAGCCCAATGGTTGAGTCAAGATTTTTAATTTGACCTAACTTATGGGTATCAAAGACTAATTGAAGACTATGTGTTGGAGACTAGGACAAGTGAGTAAACCAAAATATTATTTTTTTTCTAATTGTTGAAAATTAGGATCCAATTGCTGGTTCAATATTGACAATTGGATTATATTGTTGGACTAAAATGTTGCATTTGACCAAATCATTGGTAATTAAACTTATTGGTTGAGTTTGAATCTTGAATTTGACCTAATTATTAGTAATCGTGTCCATCAATCAAGCCCAAGAATTAAGATTGACTCAAGTGATGTTAGGTTGGCCTATTGATCAAGTCCAAGTGTTGGATTTGACCCAATTTGTAAATCTGACTCAATTTACATCAATTGGATTGTAATTGATGTTAAGTGTTGTAGATTAGACTAGCTAACCATGAGCTTATCTTAACTCATTGTGTAGCCAGGCAAGCTAAATGATCAAATTAGGGTGTTGGATTAAATTCGATATCTAAAGACTATATGTCCTAATGATGATTCAAATATAAAAACTTTGAGTTGTCATATAAGTTAACCAATTTTGTAGTTTTTTCGAAGTTGATATTTTTAATATTTAAATTATATGCTTTACTTGCCTATTTTATTGTAGTGCAGATATGGAAAGTTTTGAGTTGATGTTCGAATCAACTCATTTTATAGTTTTCTCACAGACAATATATTTGATATCTAAATTATAGGCTTTACTTAGCTGTTTTATCATAGTTTAAATATAAAAACTTTTGGGTTGATGTTCAAGTCAACCCATTTGGTAGTTTTCTTAAAGATGATGTATTCGAGGTAAGATCATTAGCTTTACTTATTTATTTTGTCGTAGCAAATATGTACAAACTTTTAGGTCGACGTCCAAGTTAACTGATTTTTTAATTTTCTCAAAGGCAATATACTTGGAGGTCCAACTATATGCCCTTTCTTTTGTCTGAATTTAAATACAGAAAGTTTTGGGTTACTACTTCAGTCAACTTATTTGATAGTTTGATCAAAGGCAATGCATTGTGAGCCTCAAATTATTAGTCTTTGCTTCTTTTTTTTTTCCGTTGTAAGTGAAATATAGAAAGCCTTGAGCTATTGTCCAAATTAACTCAATCGTTCTATAGGTGACGTGACCTCTTTTACCATGGCTTATTGATGTTTTAGGATGATAACTAAAATTACCTCAAGTACATTTATAAAGAATGAAATAAGAAATTATAGTCCCTAAATTTATAAAGAATGAAATAAGAATAAAATGTTTTAGGATAATAACTAAAATCACCTCAAGTACATTTATAAAGAATGAAATAAGAAAATTATAGTCCCTAAATTTTTGAGTGTATCCTGCTATCAACTTGACCAATATGCATGAACCTTAAACTTTGTTACTTATCCAAGATTTGGTAAAACTATATTCCTTCCTATGTGATCTTTGCCAAGATATGCATAATCTAAGTTCTTCCTCTTCAAACTTAAAAAAAAAATGAAAAAAAAAAGTTGGTGGTCTGGTTTCTATTGTAGGCAGATAATACAGTTCTTACCAAAATATTTGGTGTTGATTCTTTGTTTGTTTTGGCGCTTTTCCCTTGCAGTGATGGACTATTTGGTTGCTTGCATTTGGACAGGGAGCTTTATGTATCGTATGGTCTCCTACAAGCTTCTCTTCCTTCTCATTGCGAAGTTTAAAGATGGGGCCTCCCCTCTACTCTGAATTATGGATCCCTGAACAGCTGCGATGCATCTCTTCGTCCAAGAGGAGGAAGCCCTAATGGCACCCACCTTTCAGCCCGATGGCATTGCTAACACTGAATAATAATTAAAAAATTCATAATCATACCTATTTGTGCAATCTTTGATTGATACAGTATAGAGATTCCTTTGGTCATAGCTCAATATCATCTATTACTTTTGTGTAACATCGATTTTTTCTCTTCCTTATTCCACCTTATGTTATTATTCAACAAGACTTAATAACTCTTTAACTCTTTTTATTTGAGAGACTAATTAGAGTTAGAGTTGAATCACTATTGGAGTAAGAACTGAATCATAAAATAAAACAGTTAGTGAGCCATTGCTAGCTATAAGAGTGGAAACATATATCAAATTTTAAGATGTCAAGGCATCCCTAAAGCTAACAATGGCCCCATCACACAAGGCGTTTGGTCTTCTTAGGAAATCAAAAGGAAGTGTAAAACCAACATTTTACACCTATAAGGTGAAATACTACAACCTCTTCTTTGGAATTTTACACTCTTATGGCAACACAGTATCATGTGAAAATATCAATATCTGATTCTCTCAAAAAAAAACTCAAAAAAAAAAAAAAAAATCCAGAGTAAGGTCAATTGGATGGTAGAAAATGCTGCCTTCACCTATGGCAAAGAACACCCAACCTGGAAGAAAAGGAGAACACAAACAAGTATGTTGTATTTCCCATCAGTTTATTCATGTATACGAATCCTCTCTTGTCAAGCTGTATCGTATCTGCTCCTGGGAATTCAACAAAATGTTCTTCACAACCCAGCCAGCTTTTTGCAGTTCTTCTATAAAGTGAGTACTCTCCCTATTGGCATGCAACTTGCTATCTTCTGCAACTTTAAACCACTCTGCTAACATTAAATCTCCAGCACTGCTAGCATTACAGTCAATGCTACTCCTCTCTAGCAATGTCTTGCGTATGAGGCATGCTTGAAGCAAAGCAAATGATAGTTTACTTCCAACATCTCACGTGAAATTAAAATATTACATCAATCTTAATGGTGCAATATATCGTCCTTCTTGATGAAAGCAAATGGTAGTTTTTATTGGCCCAGATGGTAACCGAAGAGGGGAGTGAATTGGGTTCTTAAAAATTTTGGCTCTTAAAATAATTTTACAATGTGATAATGCACAAGAATATATGCGGTGAGCGTGGTGCTAAGAATGCAAAACAAAGTATAAAAGATAGAGTAGAGAGAGGAAAAGACAAGCACAACAAACACAAAGATTTATAGTGGTTCGGTGTTAACTACACCTACATCCACTCCCAAGTAACTCTTGGGCCACCACTATAATCACCCTGATTACAGCCGAGTTGTTTTACAAGCTCATAACTCAAACTTGTTTTTTACGACGGAATCACAATGAACCTAACCAGTTTTCACATGCTCATCAGTACAAAACCTATCACAAGCTATCTAGCTTGCACAAGGCTCGATGGCCTCCCCTGATTCAATCACCTGATTGAATTATTAACCAAATGTAATAAGAGTAAGGTTACAACAGATATCAAAGCTCTCAAATGAGCAAATAAGCAATATAATCAAGATAGAAATAGAAGAGCCTGATTTAGAAGATTTCTGAAGTTGGACTTTTCTTCTTTTCTTCAGAAATGATCTTTTTCAAGTTGGGATTGAAGCTTTGAAAGATTCGTTGATGTAGAGGCTTTTGAAGAAGTAGGGCTCTTTGCTTCTTCTTTTGATTTGATGAAAATCCTTCAAAGTAGGCTTTTGAATGCTTTGGATTCCTCTAAACTCTTTTTCGAACAATAGATTTCGGATTTGAGCTTTTTTCTTTTCCGTCCTCTCTTTTTTCAAAACGATTGGATGGTTCCTCTTTTATAATCTCCTCTAAATTCACTTTTAGATAAAAACTAGCCATTAAAAGTACTTGTGGATGTGTTTAGCATAAAAGAGGAAAGAACCATTGAGGTTTGTTGAAGAAAAGATAACTATTGGAGTCGTTTCTGACATATCTGAAATCCACCTCTGACAGGCTAGAGTCGGCTCTAATCTGGCCTGGAGTCGGCTCTAAGTCGGAATGCTCGAAACGGTAATATTTGCTCATCGTAGAGTCAGCTCTAGTTTTATGTGGGGTTGATATCTTTTCGTGCTGGAGTCAGCTCTAGCGAATGCGGGAGCCGGCTCTAATTGAGCCCCGAAAAATAATCTCTGTTTAACCATTAGAGTCGGCTCTAATTCCTGCATGAGTCGGCTCTAATTTGACGTGAAAATGAGGTTCTATCTTTTGATTAGAGTCAGCTCTAATTTCTGCAGGAGTCGGCTCTAATCCATGCCGAAAGTGCCAAACTATTTCGATACGCTCCGGAGTCGGCTCTAATACTTCTAGAGTTAGCTCTAATGTTTGAAACTTGACACTTGACATCAGAAATGGATTCAAACTCAATTTTCCTTAGATTTTGATTGATTAAACAATTTAAATACCTGAAACACTTAATCAAAATCATTAGTAACATAAGAAATATCCATGTGATTTTTATTATTTATCAAAATTAATAATTGGGTCAATAATTTCCCCATTTTTTATGATGATAAAAAAACATTGAGTATATGCATAAACAATTAAAGCATAAGTAACAATTTAAACAATTTCTTTAATCAGAGTGATAATAATAAAATTTTAACATAATCATCTTGAACCATTACTTCATTTCAACTATTCCAAAAAATCAAAAAAAAATTTGCATCCAATGATTCATACTCTTCAAATCTCAAAACTCAATTCAAATTATCAATTCAAATAAGCTCTTACCAACTCAAATAAGCTCCACTTGAGTAAGATAACTCCTCCTATATATGTGCATACTATTTAAAGTCTATGCATATGCAACTCTCTCCCCCTTATTTGTCATCAACAAAAAAATAGAGAAGCATAGGGTAGTCCTTGCTCAGATTGGGATACAAATGAACTAAAATAAGAATCAAACATCACAAAATTTAGTCATTTCACAAAGATCAAAGAGATTTCATTGAGTCATAGAACATTTCATACATTTTTATTCATATTCATTGATTACAACAGTTCAAGTCAAGTGAAGTACAAGTTAAGTATGAAATAAACATAAAACAAGATAACATAACATAACTTAAAAATCCTAAGTACAAGCTAGGAAAGCTAATAGATTCTAACTATAGAACTCTAAAAGTAAACTAAGATAGATTGTTTGGATTGGATTGGATTGGCTTGGATCAACTGGAGAAGCAAGAAGGGCAGGGATCATTTACTTCGAACTGATCTTTAGGATTCTCTTTAATTCAGCTAAAATTTCTCCCATGCCTCCTACTTGGGTCTGAAAAAATCTTTTATCAGATATTCGATTTGGGTCGATGCATTCTTAATATTGACTTGAAGTTCTGTTGAAGACTTTGCATAAACATCTGAATCTTCTACAATCCCCTTAATTCTATCCAAAATGTACTGCAACTCAGTCTTTAGGCTTTCAACAGAAGAATTGATTTAATTTTTAATCTTATCAACCTTTTCTTCCAAATGTAAACCAATTATCTAATACTCAAAAGCTGATCTCTGAAATTTTTATTCGTTCTTTCTTCTTGCTCAGCCAAAGCAGATTTCATCACTTCTTTAATTTAAATAAGCTGTTCTGGTGTGAAGACAGAAACAGGGGAAGGTCCAGTAGTTGTTGTTGGTGGAAGTGCTGAAGAAGAATTCGGTTCAGGTGGAGCAAAAATAGATGGTCCAAGGCAGAGGGTCCATGTGCTGAAGGTCCAGGGACCTCCTCAACATCATCATCATCATCCGCTGCTCCGACTCCTCTGATTGGCTCAGGCACATCAGACTGTCTTCTCCTTTGCTATTAGCCATTTATCTTTCTGAAGCCCATGCAGTGAAGAGTGGAGATGTTGTAGTAATCAGTGTGCCTTAATTTCTTTTGAGGCTCATTTTCCAAAATATTTATTCCTTGGCTCCGAAAAATCAGCATCAAAAGCATCCCATATGGTAGGATAGATCTCTTCTTAGTCCCGGCCTTAGCCATATAACCAATTATCATCCCGGCCAAATTTATAGGTGTCCAGTCATTACACAATCCATGATGACTACATCCCTTTCAGAAACATATTCAAATCTCTCGGTCTTTGGAAATAAAATTCTGCTACATATATTGTGAAGTAGCCTCAACTCCAAACTTAATTGATTTGCTAAAATTTCTTCACACTCAGTGACTTCTCTTCCCAACATTCTCGTCAAAGCTTCACATCTATCATTGTGGTGAGTGGCAATCATTCCAACAAGTATCTCCAAAATATTTTCCAAAATTTTTGAAGTAATATGAACTCGGATGCCTCTCACATAGCTTACTAAACCGTCATCTCCTCTACTGACATTATTGTAAAACTCTCACACAAGAGCAGGATAGGTAGGGACTGCTAGTGAGCAAACTTTTTTCCATCCCATATTTCTTAAAAGTCTCCCAATGTCAAACCCTTCACAGTTAAGAAAATAAAAATCTACCTTTCTTCCCATGATGATCATCTTTCTAGCTAGAAAATCGATTTGAGATGAGGGAGGAATAGGAACAGCACTTAAAGTGGAGGATGACGAGGTCGACGGTGTGCTCAAAGAGGGTTGCCTCGACGGATGACGCGGGGACCGTCTCCCGGTGGTGACGGCGACTCCGATGGCTGATGCTCGTCACTTAGGTGCCATGGAGATCAAGAAAGTTGAGAATCAAGAAATTTTGAGATTTGAGTGGAAAAAAGTTTGGAACGATTTAGAGTCGATTTGGTTTGAAATGTGTCAGCTCTGCCCTAAATATATCGACTAGGGACCACTTAGAGTCGGCTCCCGCAAAGCAAGGTGTCGGCTCTAAATCGATATAACAGTCAGCGCTCGAAATAGAGTCGGCTCTAATGAGCAGACATAGAGTTTAAATAATTAGAGTCGACTCCAACTCCAATAGAATCGGCTCCACGATAGTTTCAGTAAAAAATAAGAGTTCAAAGAATATGAAACTTGTCAATCCATGCATCAAACTCTAGAAAATTTTTTCTTAAAACATGGGGATCAAGAAATTCAAATATCTAGATGATTTTCCTTAATAACATAAGAGAGTTTTCAAGAAAATTGATTGAAATCTAGATAATCATTCTTGGGGTTTCAAATCTATTCTAATGGATCATAACACTAATTCTCCTCTAAGATAACAAAATCTCTCTTCACTCAAGGGTTTTGTAAATATATCAGTTAATTGGTCTTCAGTACATATATAATCAAGACAAACATCATTGTTAGCAATATGTTATCTAATGAAATGGTGTCTAATCTCTGTGTTTGGTTCTTGAATGTTGAATAGGTTCTTAGTCAAATTTATTGCACTAGTGCTGTCATACCTAATTGGAATCCTATCAATAGTGATGCCATAATCTTCAAGTTGTCGCTTAATTCAAAGGATTTGAGCACATCAACTTCCAGCTGCAACATATTCAGCTTCAGCAGTTGATAATTTAACTAAATTTTGCTTTTTGCTAAACCAAGAGATTAAGTTACTGCCTAAGAATTGGCATGCACCGCTTGTGCTCTTTCTATCTAGTTTACAATCAACAAAATCAGAATCAGAATATGCAATCAAATTAAATGATAAGTCTCTAGAATACCATAATCCTATATTTTTTGTTCCTTTAGATATCTGAAAATTCTCTTTACAACAATTAAGTGAGATTCTCTAGGATCAGATTAATATCTAGCACATAAGCATACAACAAACATAATATTAGGTCTACTAGTTGTTAAATAAAGTAGAGAACCAATCATACCTCTATAAAGCTCTTGATCTACTTTCTTACCATCATCATCTTTGTCGAGTTTGCATGAAGGACTCATTGGTGTGCCAAGAGGTTTGACTATTTTCATACCAAACTTATTAAGAATTTTCTTTGTATATTTCGTTTGGTTAATGAAGATTTCTCTATTTCTTGTTTGATTTGAAGTCCAAGAAAGAAATTCAGTTTTCCCATCATGCTCATTTCGAATTCTTCCTGCATTAGCTTAGCAAAATCTTAATAAAGAAGATTGTTAGTAGCACCAAATACTATATCATCAATATAAATCTGTACCGCTAATAAATCCTTTTCTTTTCTTTTCAAAAATAGGGTTTTATCAACATTACCTCTAGAAAAATCATTTTTAATCAAAAATTTACTAAGTCTATCACACCAAGCTCTAGGTGCCTGTTTTAAACCATAAAATGCTTTGTGTAGTTTAAAAACATGATTTGAAAATTCATGATCCTCAAAACCAGTGGTTGTTCAATATAAACTTTCTCATTTATAAAACCATTTAAAAATGCACTTTTTTCATTCATATGAAATAAGTTAATGTTCATGCAACATGCAAATGCAAGTAATAACCTTATGGCTTCTAATCTAGCAACTAGCGCAAAGGTTTCATCAAAATCGAGATCTTCCTGATTATATTCCTTTGCAACCAGTCTAGCCTTATTTCTAACAACAATGCCATCTTCATCGAACTTATTTCTAAATACCCATTTGGATCCTATAATGATAATCTTTGGTCTATCAACTAAGGTCCATACCTTATTCTTAATGAACTGATTCAATTCCTCTTGTATGGCTAACATCCAATAACTGTCCTTTTCAGCATCCTCAATAGTTTTGGGCTCTATATGAGATATAAATGCAAGATGATTGTTGATATTTCTTATGGATGATCTAGTTCTTACACCTTGAGATAAATCACCTATGATTAGGTTCTTTGGATGACATAAGCATATCTCCAATCTCTAGATAGATCTGTATCATTGAGTAGTATCAGCATCACCATCCTTAGGTGAGTCATCATCCTTAGCTTCAGGTTCATGATCTGAAGATACATTAATATTCAATTTTTCAAAATCTCTTCTAAGGATATTAGTATCTTCCTTATCATCTTTTTTTCCGAACTTGATGCGAAAGACTCATCAAACACATGAATTGACTCTTCTACAATCAAATACTTCTTATTGAACACTTTATATGCCTTGCTAGATGTAGAATAACCTAAGAAAATATCTTCATCTGACTTAGCATCAAACTTTTCTAGATTATCCTTTCCATTGTTATGAATGAAACATCTATAACCAAATGCATGAAAATAACTAATATTTGGTTTCCTATCATGCCATAGTTCATAGAGAGTTTTCTTAAGGATTGGTCTAATCAAGGCTCTATTTAGGATGTAACATGCTGTGTTTATAGCTTCCGCCCAGAAATATTTAGGGAGTTGACTTTCACATAGCATGGTACGGGCCATGTCCTCTAAAGTCTTATTTTTTCTTTCTACTACCCCATTTTTTAAGGTATCCTAGGTGCTGAAAAATTATGATGAATGCCGTTTTCAATGCAAAAATTTTTAAATAAATGATTTTCAAATTCAGTTCTATGATCACTTCTAAGAGACACTATGGTAGTGTTTTTCTCATTTGTGACTTTCTTGAAGAATTTCAGAAATATCGAGAAAGTCTAATCTTTATGACCCAAAAACAGTACCCAAGTGAATCTAGAATAATCATCTACTATCACAAGACCATATTTCTTTCCTTCTAGACTAGTGGTTCTAGTAGGTCCAAAAAGGTCTGTGTAGTAGCTCGAGTGGCCTAGAAGTTGAAACAATGTTTTTAGATTTGAAAGAATTCCTAGTTTGTTTTTCAAATTGACATGCATCACAAACTCTATTATTTTCAAAATCTAATTTTGAAAGACCTTTAACCAAATCCATTCTAAGCAATTTGAAATTAAGTGTGTGCTTGCATGACCTAATCTACGATGCTATAGCCATCCAATCTCATTTACCTTAGTATTATCAGCAATTAGGCAATGATTACTTGTAGATAAATTATCCAAATCAATTAAATATACATTGTCATTTCTATTTCAACAAATATAATGCTACTGTCAATGAGATTAAATACCATGCAAATAGATGCTTCAAAGGATACTTTAAAACCTCTATCGCATAGTTGGCTAATGCTAATCAAATTGTGTTTCAAACCATCAACATATAAAACATTCTCAATAAAAATGGATGAAGTGATTTAAATTTTACCAATACCCATAATGTGACCTTACCATTATCTCCAAAGGTCACCACTCCTCTTTTGGCTTCAAGGGTGATGAATTAATCTTTGTCACCTGTTATGTGTCTTGAGCAGCCGCTGTCAAGATACCATTTTCTTTTTAATCCTTTGGCTGCAAGACACTCCTGCAAAGCAATCATATCTTAGGTTTAGGTACCCAAGCTTTCTTTGTCCTTCATGGTTAGTAGCAGCAAATATAGTTCCTTTTGAACCCAAATCATCTTACCTTTATAATCAATATTCATATGAGATATTTTATGATTGCAAACATAGAATTTATGCCCTTTTTTGCAACAACAAAAATAGAAAATATCTTTTTCAACCGATTTTTGACAAAAAAATTGTTAATAAGTTTTTGTTCTTATGTGGTTTGTAACCTAAACTAGCCTTGTCAAAAATAGCTCTTTGATTGTTCAAAAGCAAATTAAGTCTTTCCAAGCTATAAGTAAATCTATCAACAATATTTTTATACTTTTTAATTTCATTTTTTCAGATTCTAATTTTCTGCATAAATCTTTTTTTTTTTTCAAATCTTGCTTTTCAGATTTTATCTTTTCAAATTCAAGGGCGAATTCATCTTTCTTTTTGAGAAGATTTAAATTTTTAGTTTTCAAAACTTTGTTCTTTATTCTCAAAACTTTAAAATCACTGAGTAATTCATTAAAAGCATCATAAAGTTCATCAAATGTAAAATCATAAGGCTTTTAGAACTTACCTCTTCTTCATTGGCCATAAGACATAAGTTGGCAACCTCTTGTTGTTCATCTTCGGATGAAGATTCATCACTATTACTCTATGTTGCAACATATGCTTTTTTTTTTCTTTCTAAATCCCTTTTTGAGTTGAGACATTCAGATTTATAATGTCCAGGCTTCTTGCATTCATAGCTTATCACGGGATCTTTCTCTTTCTCCTTATTTTTTTCCTTGTCTCCTTCCAATTTAACATTAATTTTTCTCTTGTGAAATGGCCTCCTTTGCATAAATTTCTTGAACTTCTTTGTAAGGAGAGCGGTGTCTTCATCGTCTTCATCTTCACTGCTGCTTGTTTCCTTTTCAGCAGCTTTAAATGTGATTGTCCTTTTCTTTTTCACATCTTCAAGATGTTGCTTCATTGTAAGTTCATAAGTCATGAGTGATCCAAGGAGCTCCTCCAAAGGTAAACTATTAAGATCCTTAGCTTCTTGGATTGCTGTCACTTTGGTTTCTCATGCTCTTGAAAGGGACCTAAGAATTTTTCGAACAAGTTCAGAATTAGTATAGGTCTTTCCAAGACTTTTTAATCCATTCACTATATCAGTAAATCTAGTGTACATGCAAGTGATGAATTCATTGTATTCATATTAAAGAGTTCATATTTATGCACAAGATGTTGATGTTGGACTCTTTAACCTGGTTGGTACCCTAATGGATAACCTCCAACCGATCCTATATCCTTGGCTGAGATGCAAGTACATATTCTATTGAATTCATTTGCATCCAAGGAGCAGTATAGGACATTCATAGCTTTAGCATTGAGCTGAGCCATTTTTCGATCATTCTCATTCCAATCCCTTTCGGGCTTAGGTATAATGGATCCATCAACTAAGTGTGTAAGAGTGCTAGAACCATTGATAATGATACTCCATAAATCATAGTCTAAAGTTTGAATGAATATCCTCATTCTAGCTTTCTAATATGAATAATTTGTGCCATTAAACAAAGGTGGACGATTTATGGATTATCCCTCAGAAAAAGAACTAGATTGAGTTGTCAGTTGGATCTTTAGCTCTTGATTGTTAGATCAAGGAAGGATGAGCATAAGCTCTGACACCAATTGTTGGCCCAGATGACAACCCAAGAGGGAGGATGAATTGGGTTCTTAAAAACTTTAGCTCTTAAAACAATTTTACAAAGTGATAGTGCATAAGGATATATGCAGTAAGCGTGGTGCTAAGAATGCAAACAGAGTATAAAAGATAGAGTAGAAAGAGAAAGAGACAAGCACGATAAATACAAAGATTTATAGTGGTTCGGTGTTAACTACACCTATATCCACTCCCAAGCAACTTTTGGGCCACCACTATAATCATCATGATTACAGTCTCACAACTCAAACTTCTTGTTTTACAGCGGGATCATAACGAACCCAGCCGATTTTCACAGGCTTACTAGCACAAAACCTATCATAAGCTATCTAGCTTACACAAGGCTCGACGGCTTCCCCTGATTCAATCACCTGATTGAATCAGTAACCAAATGTAATAAGAGTAAGGTTACAATAGATATAAAGCTCCTCAAATGAGCAAATAAGCAATATAATCAAGATAGAAATAGAAGAGCCTGATTTAGAAGATTTTTGAAGTTGGGCTTTTCTTCTTTTCTTTTTTCTTCTTTTCCTCAGAAATGATCTTCCTCAAGTTGGGATTGAAGCTTTGGAAAATTCGTTGATGTAGAGGCTTTTAAAGAACTAGGGTCTTTGCTTCTTCTTTTGATTTAATGAAAATCCTTCAAAGTAGGCTTTTGAATGCTTTGGATTTCTCTAAACTCTTTTTCGAACAATAGATTTCGGATTTGAGCTTTTTTTCTTTTTGATTTTTATCCCTCTTTTCTTTATTTTTCGTCATTCTCTCCTTTTCAAAACGGTCGGATGGTTCCTCTTTTATAATCTCATCTAAATCCACTTTTAGATGAAAACTAGACATTAAAAGTACTTGTAGATGTGTTTAGCACGAAAGAAGAAAGAACCATTGAGGTTTGTTGAAAAAAGATAATTGTTGGAGTCCGCCTCTAACAAATTGGAGTCGGTTCTAATCTGGCCTGGAGTCAGCTCTAAGTTGGGATGCTCGAAACGGTAACATTTGCTCGTCGTGAAGTCGGCTCTGGCTTTCCGTGGGGTCAACATCTTTTCGTGCTGGAGTCGACTCTAGCGAATGCAGAAGCCGGCTTTAATTAAGTCCCAAAAAACATAGTCTCTATTTAACCATTAGTCGACTCTAATTCCCTGCAGGAGTTGGCTCTAATTTGACACAGAAACGAGGTTCTCTGTCTTTCGATTAGAGTCGGCTCTAATTTTGCAAGAGTCGGCTCTAATAGGAATGGCAATTTTCTTCGTTTGGTCGTTTACCCGACCGGTACCATTTTTAATGGATCGAGAAATCCCCAGTCTAAACGGGTTAAGGGATAACGAGGATTTCTCGTTAACGGCTAAACGGGTAAATGGTCTGGGAATGGTATTCTCTACCCCATCCCCGTTCCCGTTAGCTTTAATATAATATATTTAAATTTTAAATATATATATATATATAAAAATTAAAAATTAAAATAAATAAAAATATATATAGTAAAATACGTTTGAATTTATTCTTCCTGACTCTTGCTTTTTCTTCTTTCACGCAGCCGTCTCTTTGCTCTTCCTTCTTTCACGATTGGTCTCCATCTTATCCCAAAAAAAATTATTTTTTTATTTTTTATAAATTATAAATTTAATAAAATAATTTTATTTTTTAATATAAACGGGCAAACAGGCCGTTTGCCCGACCGGATATTCCCGTCCCCGTCCCGTTAACTATAACGGCTTAACGGGGCAAGGAACGAGAACGTTTTTCCTAACGAGATGGGGACCGTATAGGCCGCTCCGAGCCATCCCCGGACCATTGCCATTCCTAAACTCTAATCCGTACCGAAAGTGTCAAACTGTTCTGATACGCTCTAGAGTCGCTATAATACTTTAGAATCGGCTCTAATGTCTGAAACTTGACACTTGATATCAGAAATGAATTCAAACTCAATTTTCCTTTAGATTTTGATTAATTAAACAATTTAAACACCTGAAACACTTAATCAAAATCGAAATATACTCATATGATTTTTGTTATTCATCAAAATCAATAATTAGGTCAATAGTTTACTTCCAACATCTCGTGTGAGATTAAAATATTACATCAATCTTAATGGTGCAATATACCATCCTTCTTGATGCACGTTTATATAAAATAAATTGTGAAAAAAAAGAGAAAATAGAATGTAACCAACAGGAGACCATAATCAAAGCTGCCAAAGAATAAAAGTGTAGACCATAAATTTGATAACTTCTTTTATTTTATTTGTCTCAACATAAAATCACAAAGGTCTATTTAAAATTTGGATACCTGTAGCAGGCCTATAATGATATCCAAGGAAGTTGCCACTTCCCATAACGAAAGGAGGATCCCCCACTGAAATTCACATGAAAAAATAAGATCCAGATAATGAATAATGAACCATCAAATTTCAAATCAAAGAGTCTCTGTGATACCAACTTTTTTTCTTCTTAGACCCTCATAAGATGCCTCCACAGAAATAAAGTAAAGATCTTCATTGGTCAAAGATTGTATTGTCAAAATTGAGACCATGGATGACGAGTCCTTTGGATCAAGGCATCCTATTCTGATTGGCCAAGGCTTGCTTCCTGATGCAAAACTCACTAATAAAGACATGGGAGCCATATTATATGATAGAATCCTAGATTATTTTCAAAGTTCAATCTGTAAAGGGGTTCAACATGCAAGGCCTCCATGAAATTAGAGAAGAATTACCTTTGGTTAGTCTTGCATAGTATATTCAAGAGTGCAGCAAGCAAAAGACCCAGGTTGTCAAAACAAACAGTTTGAATCTGCAAAGGAGATGCAAGAAGTGGTTAATACAAAAGAAAATGATCCAGCAATAAGAACAACAATAACAACAACCACAACAATAATCAGACAGAAACATAAAGCAACAAACTGGGAACCTGGGACTTTGCAGAAACTTCACCGAGATTATCAGCTATCACAAAGCTCTGATGAATGGCAGACTGCAAAACATTTGATAATGTAAAGTTTCTAAGGCAAAACAAATATCTACTACTAACTTTTATACTCATAGTAGAAAGCGTGTCAAGTTCGATATAATATACATTAATGAAGAAAGTTATTTCAGGTAATCTGGTGTACTGACCGAAACAGATACATATGATAAAGCCAGATACATCAACAAGTACTTGAAGTATGCATGCATGTGCATCCAGGAACCACTACATTACAGTCCCATCAAACCATGATGATAAAGAAGAAAGTTTACCAACTTATTGCTTCAAGGACTCCTCTAATACATGACATGAGTGACGTTATCTAGACAGATATAATTTTATAACATCACAATTAGTGGTGGGCACTGGGCCGTGCCGCCCATGGCACGGCACGGCCCAGGCCCTGATGGGCCGTGCCAGGCACGGCCCGGCACTGCTACAGTACCGGCCGTGCCGGCACGGCCCAGTTTACCGGGCCGTGCCGGGCTCAGAAAATTTTTTCTGTTGGCCCAGCACGGCACGGCCCATGACGGGCCTGGGCCGGCCCGTCGTGCCGTGCCGGCACGGCCCACCTGGGCCGTGCCTGGCATGGCCCAGGTGTGCCTGAGCCGTGCCGGCCCAGGTGGGCCATGCCAGGCACGGCCCACCTGGGGCCTGGCCATGAACAGCTCAAATAAAAAAATTTATAAAAAATATTTTTTTTTGATAAATTAAAAAATTATTAGGAATAAAAAAATTTATTAATATAAAGCCACCATAATGGTGGGGGGTTTGGCACAGACCCCTACCAGTTTATTAATTTAAAATTAAAATGGTACAGAAGGGAGGGGGCTAGGCCTAACCTCTAGAACATAATACAATAAGTAAGAAGAAAAAATAGAAAGATCGCAACCATCGATCATCGCCGATCGGATGGATCGCAACCGTCGGATCGATCATTGCCGATCGGAATCATGGCTTGGATCGATCGCAACTGTCGGATCGTCTTCGATGGGATAGATCGCAACCGTTGGATTGATCATCCCTGATCGGGATCATGGCTTGAATCGATCGCAACCGTCGGATCGTCTCCGATCGGATCGATCGCAACGGTTCGATCGATCATCACCAATCGGGATCATGGCTTGGATTGATCGCAACCGTCGGATCGATCATCGCCGATCGGGATCATGGCTTGGATCGATCACAACCGTCGGATTGATCATCGCCGATCGGGATCATGGCTTGGATCGATCGAAGACGTCGGATCGTCTCCGATCGGATTGATCACAATGGTCCGATCGATCATCGCTGATCGGGATCATAGCTTGGATCGATCGCAATCGTCAGATCGTCTCCGATTGGATAGATCGCAACCGTTCGATCGATAATAGCAGATCAGGATCATGGCATGGATCGATCGCAACCATCTGATCGTCTCTGATCAGATCGATCATCGCCGATTCATGGCTTGGATCAATCGCAACCGTCGGATCATCGCCGATCGAATGGATCGCAACCGTCGGATCGATCATCGCCGATCAGGATCATGGCATGGATCGATCGCAACCGTCGGATCGTCTCCAATCGGATCGATCGCAACCGTCGGATCGATCATCCTTGATTGGGATCATGGCTTGGTCGATCGCAGACATCGAATCATCTCCGATCAGATGGATCGCAATAGTCCGATCGATCATTGTCGATCGGGATCATGGCTTGGATCGGTCGCAACCATCGGATCATCTCCGATCGGATGGATCGCAACTGTTGGATTGATCATCACCGATCGAGATCATGGCTTGGATCGATCGCACCGTCGGATCGTCTTCGATCGGATTGATCGCAACCGTCGGATTGATCATCGTCGACCGGAATCATGGCTTGGATCGATCCAGACGTCGAATCATCTTCGATCGGATGGATCGCAATCGTCGGATTGATCATCGCCGATCGGGATCATGGCTTGGATCGATCACAGACGTCGGATCATCTCCGATCAGATGGATCGCAACCATCGGATTGATCATCGCCGATCATGATCATGGCTTGTATCGATCGCAGACATCGGATCGATTTGATCGCAACAGTCCGATCGATCATTGTCGATTCATGGCTTGTATCGATCGTGATCGTCTCCGATCGGATGGATCTATTGGTTATCATCGGTCGGATCAATCAGGATCTTAAATGGCAGCAATTGGATCAATCAACGAGATCATTGATTCATGGCTTCCGCAATCGTCGGGCCGATCAGGATCATGGCATCAAGGTGCACAGTGTGCTCCTGGCACCAGCCGTGCCATGGCACGGCCCTTGGCACGACCTATAAAATGGCCCAGCAAGGCCGTTCTGGCACGGCCCAGCAGGGCCATTGCTGGGCCGTGCCAAAACGGCCCAGCAGGGCCATGCCAAAACGGCCCAGCAGGGCCGTTGCTGGGCCATGCCAAAACGGCCCTTCTGGGCCGTGCCATGGCACGGCCCAGCAACGGCCGTGCTGGGCCGTGCCAGGCACGGCCCGTGGCCCATTTCTTGATGGGTCACGGGCCGTGCCGAATTTGATTTTTTTTTAATGGCCGTGTCTGGCACGGCACGGTAATTTTTCTGGCACGACGGGCCTGGGCCGTGCCTGGCACGGCACGGCCCAGTGCCCATGCCTAATCACAATTTAGTCATTGCATAGGTTTGCTAATTGTGAAAAGGTATAATTATTGCAGACAAGACAGATAGTCCCATAATAAAAATTCTCATTATCCTAATGTGAGGATAAGGATCTTTATAACCCTAGGTCTATGACTGTAAAGCAGAACTCTTTTTTCTTGTCAAGGCAGTGCAAACCATGCTTATGTAATAGGTGCCCCAGAAATCTTCAAGAATATGGTTAGAGACTTAGGTTTTGAAATTGCATGTTTTTTTTCCTGAGTTGTTAGGTTTGACATGACCCCTTTATATATGGATTAATTTGGAGGAATCAATGATTATACCAGACGAAGTATAGTAGCACAGAAGGTGTATAACCATTCAAATTAACAGTAGTAGTCAAGCAAACTACAATACTACTAAATTTTGGATAGCTCTTAGCTTACACTGTCAAATAGAGTTCATCTTGAGATTAGTTCGATTAAAAATGATGTTTAGCTCTGTGTTGTTCTAGGTTATCAGGTTGTGAAAGCTTAAACAGGGCAATCACAGACTTGTTTGTTCCAATTGGGACATACATCCATTCATTTATTGAGAAAAAGGAACAAAAGCACAAACTGTGACTGAAATAGCAAGTAACTAATCCATCTATCTACTAATACCAACACAAATTTTCTTTGATATATTATAACAGACCAACTTGCTGTAATGTTTTGAGCAATGTAGAATACTCCAGCATCAAGTTCTCATGATAATTATATGCTAGAGGAGTCCATCTTGAGTAACAGACTTAAATCGTAACTGAGTAAAGAAACAATTAAATCATGTTGAAGCCTAATAATTTTGAAACTTACACCAGTTGCTAGATAGGCTGCAAGACTTATAGACTTAGCAATGTTGGCTATTGTTGCAAGTAGCAAAAATATTGAGGGAAGGCAGGTGTTAACAATTCAATTCCAACGCTCAGAAAACAGATGTGGAGAACTTAACTCTCTGCACAGAAAGCAATTATAAATTAGGGGTTGAGCTATTGAATACGTAAAAGGTAATTGCAGAAAATGATCAAACTAACCACACCTTTAAATTAGTATCCAATGCAGAACCAAGACTAGGTGTATATATACACCTACTAAGCCGGCCAAGACCATCTTTCAATGCCCAATTTAATGCAGCTGCAGAAGGAAGGGAATGGGAGGAGCCAATTCCTATCGCCCGAAACATTGCCTGTTACCAATTATTCAAACAATTATGAAATAAATGAAATCTTCATATTTAATCATACTCAACTCATCTAAGCCTTTCCCAACTACATGGGGCCGGCTACATGAACTCTATTTAGGACCAAGTTGACATTCTTCATATTTAACCATATAAATCAAAAATATCTAGGACCCAAAAGAAGATTATTAATGATGAACTTGGGACAGTAATACTTGTGCTGCCTTTAAATTCATTTTAGCAATTGTGTGTGATCTACATACCCTAATTATTAAAAAAAAAGAATTCAAAAAATAACACTAAGACGTTACCTTTTCATTGGATAACTATATGAAACTATATGCATAGCTTTTTGGCCGAGTAATTCTAATTGTTTTAAACTCAAAGGACTATTTTTTTTCTCTAATTAATTGAGTGATTATATGAAGTTAATCTACCAAAATACTTGATGAGACTATGAATCTTGCGATCTTCAAATTAAGATAAGCAGTCACATAAAGCCAGTAAATAAAGAATTTTTGCTAAAAAATATCTTATCTTATCTTTTTCTTCTTCTTCTTCTTTTCTTTTTTTGGTTTTTTCCTCCAACTGGATCAAATTATAGCAAAAAGTAACCCAGAAAACATTTAACAAATACCTGTGTGGCAAGAACTCGGAGAGCAGAGCTTGAGATTCGATGCACAAGCTTCCACTTCAGATATAATTGCCCTGAACATGCCGCGGAACGAACAAATTCCGGATGGCCTCGCCCAACATCAGGAACAACCGTTGGAATCCATCGCCGTACCTGAATCGATCGGCTGGTTCTCGATCGCAACCCCCCAATCGGAGTTGGGCGCCATCCCAGAAGTACCGAAACACCTTGCCGGACGTATGAACGACAACGGGGAGCGGCAGGACATTCCGACCTTCGTATCCTTCGATCTCTCCGAGTTTTAAGCAGCAAGAAAGCTTCGAAGGTTTGGAAAAAATTGGATTTTTGGGAAGTGGAAAGATATTTAGCTTCACGGCGTTAGATTCATCTATGGAGGAGCGAAATCATACTGTTTTGGGATGGTTCCACCGAGAGCGGGGGTTGAGGTGGAAAGCGGATTGCATGCAGCGATTGAAATCTTAAACTCTGGCTATCGCTACCGATATCTTAAGCCCGTTGGTCCAGATTTATGAAAAAAAAAAAAGCTCGTAAATTGTGTTGTTCTATGCAGATTAAATTAAAAAAAAAAACTCCTAAATTGTTTTCAACTCTGAAACTTTTTTTTTAAATTGAGGATCAGGAAACACTTTTTGAAAGCGACATATCTACCGTGCGCAATCTAAAATTTTTGCAGGTTAACTGAGTAAGGTAGCGAGAAAAAACAAAAGTGAAGAACCCCGAGATCACTAGCTAGAGAGCGACAATCGAGAGCGAAGAGCACAAGGGCAAAAGGTTCAGGGATGCGTGGCGCCCTAACCTTTTCTATACCATAACATTGGGTAGTGCCGGAACCATTGAGAAGCAAGCAATGGCCAGCCCGGGTGCAGGAACCGGTCTCCCATTCCCTCTGAACCAATAAACCCTAATTAAATGGGTTGAATAACCAGATGCGACTGTACTTAAAATAAGTTACTGTAGAATAAATTATCATTCAAAATATGTATTAAACATAATTATTTAATAATTTTTTTTAAAATTATCAATAATTTAGATAAATTATTTGCTATCAAATGTTTCTTAAAATATAAATTCAATGTATTTAATATATATATATATATATAGATATATATATAATATCAAGATAAGTTAATCAATTTTTATTACTCAAATCTATTTAATCCAAATCCAAACTTATTTATTATAAATTAGACTAGATCTAATTTTGTTACCTCAGCTCAACTCATCTAAGCATTTTTTCAACTACATGGAGTCGATTATATGAATATGCTTCCTCTACTCTACCCTATTTAGGATCAAATCGATATTTAAATTATAAGTAATTATATTTTTTAATTATTTTTATTTATATTAGTTAAGATCTATCTTTATCTCTATTTTTATTATGAATTATAAATGATCATCGAATTTTGTTACCCCTACGTACAAATAAACCAAATCTAATTTTATCACCTTTAATCATTTTAAAGGCTCATACATATTTTTACCTTGGCACTCTCTTTCTGAGCATGGATCGTTCTGCTCATCGCATCTGAAGGTTGATGCATCCTTGATTTTGTTGGAAGTTATATATCCCATGTTTAATAATCTGCAACTATTGTCGACACTTTATGTGATCATAAAATTTTGGTACATTGCAAGTTGATTAACTTTGTTAGTTTATTCTAACAATAATTAGCCTTCAAGTTGATCGAATCTGCAGCTCACCAAAAAATATCAACCATCACAATTCCAACACTTTTCCTCGTAGATTAAAAGCCATGTTATCCATCTAGACTATAGGCTTGGCTATATTATGCTGAAAGGATAATGGTATGAACACAAGTTCAATTAATAAATTCTTAAACTATGAAAAAATAAATACTCATCCAAATTCATATTAAATTATGCAAGTTCAAATAAAAAATTTATGTAAATTTACTTTCAACTACCATTTTTTGAGACCAGTTGTTGCACTTTATTCACTTTACAAAGTTTGTAGTGAAGAGAATTTGAATCCATGTAGAATTAAATTATAATGAGAATCAACAATTTTGAAATGGATTACTCAATAGAAGGTTTTAGAATAATCCTCATATGAATTCCAACAAAAAAATCAATTTAGATTATATTAATTTTGAATGAATTATCTTCACAATTCTTTTATATTACATTTCAATATGAGTTTCAAAAATTCTTAGAATGAATAAAATGAAAATTTCCATCTAGAATTTATGATTTTCCCTATATACAAGTGTATAGATCTGCTATATGATTTTCATTAGGACCTTGATCAAGAATCATGTAAAGATATTAAGCAGCATTTTGTTAAATAATTTTAAATAATACTTCATTAAATAGGGCAAAAGAAATTTCTTTTCAAAAAATATTTACAATTAGATTAAATTTCATTAAGTTTGAAATAGCGCTTCATTATTGGAGTGATGCTCTCCTATGTAAAATTATTTTCTGATTCAAAATGAGATTAAAATCTCATTAAATTTTTAAATCATATTTCATACATGGAGCAATGCTCTTATATAAGAATCCATATGAAAATAAAATTTCCTTAAAATGAGACAAAAAATCTCGTAAGAGATCCAAGCTATGCTTGGATAATGAAGTGATACTCTTATATTAAAATGAGATTGAAGTCTTAGAAAATTTTATTGCTTCACTTATGAAACAGTGCTCCTTTGATAAGGTAGTAATCAAGCTCTTAAAAAGTGATTAAGAGCTGATTACTACCTTATCAAAGGCTTCGATCAAAGCATTAGTTGAAATAGCACCGGATTGATCGATGAGCTTTCAACTTTATGGCTCTCAAAAGAAGGCCATTATCATATATTACTTGTCATGTACTGTAGAACAAAGTTTGACACGAGTTTTGAAAATTTTGCCAGCATCATTGATTTTAACCTCTTTTAAGGGAATAACATTTGCCCAATCAGAAAAATAATTAGTAGCAGTATATACATTGGATGGAGGTTCTATAGGACCTATAATATCAGCACCTCATTTAAAATTGCGAGAGAATGCATGATTAGATGCAGGGAATTTAAGTGTTGTTGAATATAATTAACATGAATTTAATCTTAGTGACATAGCTTAGCATATTCTATACATTGGGCAATAATAACCCAGATGATTATTCTCGTGATACATTTTAAGTAGATTGATGGCTCTAGAATTGAAACTTCAAGCTTAACTTATGTTGCTTTTATTGAATGAAAATGCCAAGCATCATCCCAACAAAAAAAACATCAACGTTGTTTTGTTATAATTTTGTGGACATAAATTGGAAATAATCCAAGAATAATCGTCTCTCTAATTTTTGCATTGACTTCTTTTATTTCTCCAATAACCATTGTTTCCAGAATGGTTGAAGACATTTTCTTTTATTTATTTATTATAATGACCTGAATTCCAGTCGGGACGGCTAAAACCTTGGACAACTTTCTAGAACATAACATTTGTTGCCAATTTTGCTAGAACATAAACTTTCCCATTTGTTTTCTCGTTCTTTCAAAACGGACATTAGAGATTTCTTTCATAATCCCTGTACAGTTTTCGAAATACATTCATTCTTATCATTCGAAAAACGACACAACAATCTTGCTTTTATTCCAGGTGGAAAGATGCCACCCCACCACATCTAATTAACAGTAAACTTCAAATACTTTGACTTTTAATTACGTTTTAAGGTACATAAATTATACCAAGGAAAATAATATTCCACTCTCTCCCTCCCATTCAACTTTAAAAAGGGAAAACTTCGCATTTTGATGCGGAACACGAGAAGGTTTTCGCAAAGGTATTATAAGGCCATCAGCCATTGTGTAAAACAACTCAAAAATCAAGACACTGAATAGCTATGAGAATTAACCAAAAAATAAGAGGGCAGCCTGGAGTCGTTTACGTTAACCCTTATCCACCACCAATAAAGAAAAGCTTTCCATCAACCAAAGGCTAAAGCCAACATATTATTTAAACATAAAACTAGAGGGCATTGTAACTAGGACTCTGCTTTGGCCTTGATGGAAGCCCTGTAAATCTAGTCGAACCCAAAAGATAGAGGACGGTTTCCAAAAATAGCAAAACTGTTTTTGCCAAAGCTCCTCAAGGTGCCAATGAAAACTCAGGCTGATGTATTCTTCCTTGCCGCATAAACCCTGTAAGCAGCCAGTCCCACAACTGCCACAGCAGCTCCAACTGAAATAATGAACCCCAAACAAAATTTGATTTAGGTCGGCAGTGGGAAGAGAAGTACAACTGAAGAAGAAAACCCTCACAGAAGAAAAATGACACTCAATACGAACTGCTTTATTGGACATATTAATCAGCTCATAAATTAAACAATAATGAAGATAAGCTTTAAATAGTACATAAATTACCTTTTCTTCAGCTAAAACTACCCAGTACAATACACCCAACTCAACTCAACTCAACTCATCTAAGCCTTTTCCCAAACTACCAAGTACAGTAATGAGCAGAAATAAAAAAGCCTCTTAATTTTGCATATAAATGATCATCACCATTGTAAATCAGGAAGTTTGCAAGGTTTGTTGATATCAAGAAACAAGCCTCTAATCCCCATCTGACTTGCATGAGATAATGGCTTAGGTTTGTTAACATAGAGTGCAAACAAGGGGCTGTTTCTCCAATAGTTATCATAAATTATAGAATTATACTGATTTTGGCCTAAATCTAATCCTAGTAATCCAGTGACAAACTGGTGCTCAAACAGAGATACAATTGATCCTTAAAAAGAGAAGAACAATATTCAAGTACCGCTTATTAGGATGAAAAGGATAGCATTTTGTTGCACCACTGCACAGAAAACAAGCAAAAGTACCCAAAGATAGGCTTCCTTCCACCGCAGTGGGATTCATAGCAGAAACATCCTTCCACGTCTTGTTTCATGAAAATATATGGAGTAAAATAATAGCATTCACAAATACCATATGCATCACTAAGTATCTGTGTGTATTCTAGCCTGCTAGTTTATGCAGCAAGAGATACTAAATTACTAATAGAGTAGTTCATGCATGGCATTCTACAAATACATAACTCTGTATCATCATGGTAACAGTACATTCCAGGAAGTAAAGAAACCATATACATCATCACATATTATCAGAAAAGGCTTTACAGTTTTTAATTTTTAACATTGCTTTCTTATGATCTAAATTTCCTAATGTCAAACCATGTTTCCAGTGCCAAAACACTCACTAAACAATAGCCAGTGTACCTTAACCAGACATGGCTAGCTCTCAAGAGATGAAAAATCAAAGTTCTAAAAATGATCCAGAAGAAAACATGCTTTAAATTAATAAACTAAATCAAAAGTGGATATTAGTTACTGCTTCATGTGATAAGATCTAATGTAATAATTTTATTATACAGGTAACTTAGATACAGAGTTGAACTTCAAAATTCCAGCAAAACAAATACTAATGCATATAGCTAAGAAACAAAAGGAAAAAAATAAAATTAAATAGACCCAATGCATGTACGCATGTGCATGTAGAGAAACCCCCCCATGCAGTACCCATCACTTTCAGGCACAGAGTCATCATCTTGGAGACAGATAAAAAATGCTCAAGTATTTTACAATTAAGAAGCGATTGCTTCTTGTACATATTTGGTATTAATTTATTATAATTATAGAAACCTTGTTCTCATGAATTACTGCACTTAAGAAATATGCTTTATTCAACAATAAAATGTAAAACTGCTTTACGATAAAGCCAGCTTTTAAATAAATAACTCATTATCCAATACAATCTCAAAAGAGGACTCCCTTGAGATGGTGCTGCTTAAATAGGGTTCCAGTCCTTGCACAAATGCACAGATTCCTAGATGACTATTTAATACTTATATATTATTATCTTACATGATAATACAAGACAACAAAACATAAAATATGTTAGATGAGTGGCTTATATTAGAAATATATAAAACAAACCAAGATTTGAAGTACTGGCACCAATATAGTGCAGACCAATATATGCGTCCCTGGATGCCAGTACAGAAGTAATGAGCTCATGTACCAGTGCTGGTACAGACACCAAGGGGTTTGCTGCTGCCAAACCTTAACAGTGCAGCCAGTGCTGCACCAATACTTAAATCTTGGAACAAACTCCAGCGAACCATTAATTGCCTAGGCTTTTTTAATTTCAAAAGGTTCATTCAACTATGTAGCATAGAAAAGCAAACAGGTTTGGGTAGTGAACTATGGCCAACCACTATAGAGGAAATTCTTGACATTACAAGCAACTTGTGGTCAAGGTGGACAGGAAAGATAACCCTTTTCGGGGTACATGGGAATGGATACAGTGTAAGCTCATAAAAATGAAAAATAGTAGCTAATTTGATAGCATAAAGACTTTCTTACATGTTCAGATATTTCATCAATTTGGGAATAAAATCTAAGTGATAATGGACCTGTATATAAACCAAGGAATCACTGCTGAGGATGACCATATGGAATCATTGGACATGTGACACTATAAGAAATCAACCAACAATGGATATAAGAAGGTAGCAGACAACAAAAAATCTAAAGCGCTGAAGAGCTAAATTTATTATTAAAAAGGAATTCCATAAGAAGAAATAATCATTTGATCAACGGAAAATTTCCTTTGGTACACTCCTAGCAGGATCAGATATGGGACAGGAACTTGGGGCAGCAGATACAGCATTGCTTTTTCCAAAACAAGACATCAACAGGGCCCCAACAGAAAGCTTCTAGGTTTCATGGTAGCAATAATGAATATGTGCTGTGGTAAGTTTTGCCATGAAAATAACAATACCTGAAACAAATGTGAGGGAACGATTTACAAGCCGGCGATAGTGCTTGCGGCTTCTTCCAGCTTCAGTTTCAGGAATGCTCAAATGGGGATGTTGTGCCGCAGTGATTATCTTCCGGAAGATATTATTGAAATCTCTTAATTTTATGCTGACAGGTATAGGTGTCTCTATTCCCATGTCCTGGCTTACCTGAAGCAGCAAGAGTGCAAACAAGTGTATTTAGCAGACCAACAAATGCAGACCCTGGAATCCAGGACAATGATTTTTTTTTACTGAAAAGCAAAATCAATTAAAAAAAGAAGCATAAAATAAGCAAGAAATCAACTAAAATGTTCAAAGAAAATGTTCATACAGAAATGCATAACACTAAACGTTAATAACAATCAACAATGTCAAAATGACAACCACGTGCATGGATAAGGCAAACATTCTACAGTTAAGATTTTAATATTATCTTAAGCATAACAATCCACTGACATTGAGAATAAATATGGATAAATTTGTGATCTTCCAAACTTGAAGACAGAATGAATAAGAACAAAATTCATTGTGACAATTACAAATTTTAAAAGGCAACAAGAAACATGACATACCCTTGTTAAGTCCTGAATGGCCAATGGATATGGATCAAGATCATCCTTAGAAGAAACAATAAGGCAAGGAACCTCAAAGCCAGTATTTTCTCCATGACTAGCAACTTGTATGAGCAAATCTTTTGCTTTTGTCCAAGAGCTCTCATCCGAACTGCAGAAATAAGAAGGCATACATCATAAGCATGTCATCCTATAACTGGAAGTGCAAAAATAGATTGGATTTCAAGGACTACCAATTAAGGCATTACAAAACCTAGGGAAAAATAACAAGGAAATATGCCACTTAACGTAGCAAGAACCGCATCACAAAATACTAATTGTAGATTATATTTGTAGTGATGTCATCCCAGTTTTTTTGTTTTAGCAATCCCTCAATTAGAAACAACTCCAACATAAGATTACTTGCTCAAATACAGTCAAATGGTGCACATGCATGCACACGCATGCAAGCATGCATATGAATGCAGAAACATGCATACTTGCACCGGAGCACACAGAACTGTCAGCTAAAAGCTTGCAATCTAATTGAGAAGTCATTGCTTTCTGTCTTTTCCTTGACGAAGTGACTATCCTTTTCACTGTGAATAGTTCTCCAGTGAACAATAGAGTATATTTGCAATATATACAGCTTTATTATTACAATGCAAACCCAGTGATGCTATAACCATGACCTCTAATTCTGCCCGAAAACATCAACAGCTCCGACAATAAGCTGCACGATACTTTGACTCTACAGCTTACACTTGGCCAAATCAAAGTGCTAGTTTCTAGTTTTTCAATAATACTAATCATACTTCTCTGATCAACAAAGACAGCTGAATTTGCATCAGGAAATATCTCAATACAAGATTATTTTTGCCTTTGGTATAATGTGCCTTGGAATGGATCTTTCTTCAACAAACATAGAGGATATAAATCATGGCATCAATATATCCTTGCATGGCATCACCACCATTGGACATCTTTAAGATCAAAATAAAATGTTCATATAAAGATATATTGCATAGATCTCACGCATCTATTAAAAATAAATAAAGAAATAGATGTTAGAGAATGATTAGGGTTTGTTGGCACCTTCAAAAATTTAATAAGGAATCTCAATAAAGATATTATAGCAAAGAAATATGTAGATATCAGCCTCAAGAATACCTCAGGACAAAGTGACGCCTTAAATCTTCAAAGTTAAAACCGTCCACTACACAATAAATTTCGAAAATCAAGTTGGTTTGGTTTAGGAAAATGAGTTTCTGTTTCAGCATCTCAGGTGTTTTCGATTGAACTTATAAAAATTAAAGTAACAACTAAAATTAAGAAAAAGAATAATAAAGATAAATTTAGTCATCAATATAAAACAGATATCACTCAAAAACAATATTTTATTCTTCAGAACCTTAAGATGTTTAGTTTGGCAGCATTGCACTAAGACAATCAAAGTGATTTTTAAAACCTAGACTGTAAAAGAAAGTGAAGTTTAGACTGAAATGTATTCCCCACTATTTGACTGCCATTCAACAAATGGCAATCTGGATGACTACAAGATCTCATTTTAGAATAGCCAAGCAACGTCAAAAAAAAATACTCAAAAATCTCTATGGGCATTGCATTGCAATGCTTCCAATTTTTTTTAGAATCGAAAAAAAAAATCTATGTTTTGTTCAAATAAATATTTCATTCAAAAAATGGAAAAAAAGGGCATAAATGTGGTAAATACAACTCTGGCCATGTAATTAGTTCAATTGAAACCTTAAAAACCAACACCAAATTGGCCACAAACTCAATCCATGCTACATAAGAATGATGGCTCAACATATCATCAATAAGGTATTGCCTAGAAATTCTACGGCAAGATTGTCCTAAAAACATATAAAGGTGTCTAAATAAGGGATAAAAGATGAGATAATGAAACATGGTACTCGGGTTGACAAAGACAAATTTAGAAGAGAAAGCAGAGAGAAGCAAAGCTAAGAAAGAAAAGGGATATTCCACCATCTTAAGGTAGTGTTTGATACAAAAAAATGCTATCCTGGATAAATGTACATGATAGAGTTTATCCAGGGGATAGTGAAAGAATAATCAGCTTTTTTAATAAAAATTTTGCCCTCAAGGGATAACTGGGAGAATAACCAGCTATTCCCCCCAGTCCCTAGGGAATAAGTTCAGAAAATAACCCATGCTTAACCATGGATTATCCCCTCTGGTTAACTTTATTTTCAGGTATCTTTCGTAGTTATGGCTTTTGGGAACAAGGGGAGATATCCAAAGGATATTCTCCCTTATTCCCTATTTTCAAACACAGCCTAACAGGCTGAAACATGACAATTCTTATGTAGCTAAAGTGACCAACTGACCAGTTTTGCTGTGTTATATAGGCCATTGATCGGTAACTCATTAAACCATGTAAATATATCCAAGATGAATTGACAGGAGTCCAAATCAAAAATAAAAATAAAAATAAAAAAAAAAAAAAAAATCACTACTTGGTTGCCCATCAACATGTGAAATGATGCAACACATCCTTCCAATGTAATAAATCGATCAGACAGGAGCAGTCACTATAGATAACTGACACCAATTAAAAGCAACACAAAAAGATCACCTATGACATATTATTTGACTAACGATGGAAAAAAAAATGAGATGAGTAGAAATCTATATCACCTAAATCATCCAAAGGTGGCCCCCTTTTGCAAGCTTAAAATTGGGATAAATCTAAATGGCTGGTATTGCAGACACTTAGAACACAGTCACTACTATGGAGATAAGAGGAAAATGTGGGATAGTTTAATAATATAGAAATTTGTCAATGATACATACCACATGAGAATATACAGTAAAAATGATAGGTTTGGTACCTGTCATGAACAAATACTGCTATGTCACAAGCTGCTAAAGACTCCTTATTAGACAGCACTGTTTTGACTTGATCCTCTGGTACCTCTCGCATCACTAGTGTCTTTTTTACCCCCTTCACAAAAGACACCAAATCTTGTAACTTAGATAGGGAATAAAATCAGCAGAATGACATGCAAGTTCTGTTTAATGCACCTATTATATCATGATGTATTCTATATGCTATCCTTTATGTTATGAAAAAGAATCAGTCATAGACTTAAAGCATCTTATACCAGAAGCACTATTATCTTATATTATATCAAACAGCAACTTCAAGGGCAGGATCAACATGAACGAATCATATGATCCACTAAATTTCTTATTCATTTAAAACAAAACTGACTTTATGGGAACCAGATACATGGATAAGACAATAGAAATGACAAAAACCAGAAAGAAGTTAAGCTAGTAAATATCAAGCTCAGCAATTGGAGAGGTATGATGAACAGAAATGATCCATATCCATCACATGTAAGATGGTTTCATTTTATTAGTAAAAGAAAATACAATTTAAGGACCAAACCAAAAAACAGGAATGAACCCACAATTATTAATGTGATATTAATCTTAGCAAGAAGAAAAACATGGGAAGACAATTAAACGTTGAACAAGAATATACTTCATCAACATATCACCTTCTAATTTACACTAAATTTAACTAGTAGTTAGTCAAAACCTCTAATGCTTCAAAAGCAATCTGCATAAGAAACTCAACTAAAGTTTTATACTAACAAAATATATTGTCACCTTTAGCATTTACATTGGCATTACTTACTAGAATGTACCAATATAAAGCATCTTTGCTCAAGTTTTTATAAAAACATAATGTAATCAATATAATAGAATATACTAATCTTGAAACACAGCAACATAATAAGCACTTAAGACTTGTAAAGTAGTTAGAGAATAAGATACTCCACCCATCAAGACAGCAAACCATAATTGTGACACCTATGGCAACACATGGAGACTTTTCAGTAACCTCATATTTAAAACCATATAACTAACAATAATTCTGCTTTTTACAAAAAGAAACAAGAGACAGACGATAGTGCTGAAATCATAATAACTAACACAGATAGTTGATCATATATGTATGTATGTATATATGTATATATGCACGTATGTATGTATATATGCACGTACGTATTAGCTAATCTAATATCACAGATATTAACATTTGAAATAACTATAGAGCAAAATGAAAATTGTAACTAGTTCTCTTGTATGGTTAATATTTTCAGCTAACAGACTTGATAACACCAATCACAATTAGTGCCAACAGTGAATTTTCAAGCTTCAAAGGAGTATTTGTTTAATTTTTTAGAAAGAAAACTATATCTTAAAGAGTTTCAAGAATTTTTTTTTTAAAAAAAAAACCTGGAGTGTTAATTTATAGTGCATAAGCCATGCTCATGAGTTAATTATTATATAACCAAGGAAATTAAATTCAAGAAATTAAGAAAACTTGCACTACAAATGAAAAAGATACAAAAAAGCAATTTGGTTGCAAATTATTGTTTAACCCCACACTCAAAGCTGAGTTATATTTCACACGTACAGCATATGCTCCAATATAAAGAGACATTTAGATACAGGATGAGCACGAGGAGTCTACATAGTGACAAAACCAAAAGTCAGTACATACCAGTGCTGCCTTATGAGCATAGCAACAGCTTGAACAAAAGCTGTAATTTATTAAAAATCAAAAGAACCTTGGACAACATATGGTATGAAATTTATAGAAGCATATCGTTGTACTTGATGAATTGTATTAAATCCATACAAACTCAATCTGAAGCCTTCTCAATGAGAAACTTTTGTGCCAGCCATCATCGAACTGACTTAAAAGCCCAAGTATAACTACTTAAGCAAATAGTAGTAGAATGCAGGCAAAGTAGATATAAATGTGGTCCTAACAGAATGTATAGTTCAGATTCAGGCAAGAAGTAAATGGAAGTGCCATTTTCAGTATGCATCCTTACACCAAAACTATAGGACAAAAAATATACAACATCCAAAACAAAGTACATCATGAAATGAATAGTTAGAGCAGAGATGCTGATATATGATTACTGAAACAGAACAAATATGGGAAGAACAGTTCCAATTTCGAAACCAGAACAGATTGAAAACATTTTCTATCTTGGGAAGGCCCTAAATAGTTAAGATCAAGATGTAACCCACTTTCATTAGCAGGGAAGAATCCAAGATAAAATTTTCAAACTAGGAGAAGCTTGATGTCCATTCACTGATAAAGGATTCAAATACCACAGGATTGAAACAGTATCACTAGTGCCCTATTGTTTCAACAAAAAAGGGTACTGGTATGGGTTCGGGATGTCAGGTCTCATTGAACTAGCTTGTACCAACTGTAGCCCATACAAGTTCCTACCAGTTGCATACTAACAGTCCATAATGACTGTACTGGTTGCCTTCTATTCTTGTTGACACTGTTTCCATCTGTCCCAGCAGTACTGTTATAGACACCATTCAGAGATCAAACCAATATAGAACTCAATATTGTCATTTAAACCCTTAGTTTCAATAACAAATATTTTGTGTTGGTACTGATAATAATATCTCAATAGACTTGGTACTGAGATACTCACACCACTGTGTTTACACTATCACTAACAAATAAATCATATTTGTAGATTAATATACATTTTCTTTAACTAGAACTTTTTACATTTCCTCTGATTTTGTAAAATTCCCTTCATTATAATTGTTTTTAAAAATATTTCTGAGCTTTATTTTTATAGTTTCAGATTAAAATTCTTGCAAATAGAGCTTTTAATAAGAAGTGTTTGATAATTACATTTATGAAGTATTGTAGGAATTTAGCATTTGTTTAGCAATCAAACTGATATAACAGGAAATGACAAAAAAGTATATCGCATGGTACTTTCAGTTGTCTGTATCAAAGACAATTATTATAAAGTATCTTAATTTATAAATTATTTAATCTAATATTTTAATCCAAATATTATTTTAAATAATACATTCCATATAACTTTTAAATATATAATAATTTTGTGATATCATTATATATAATAATATTGTTATAATATAATAATACATATGATATCATCTTACATTATACTATAATATTATTACAATAACGTTATAATAATATTATTTCAGTATAATATATTATATAAAACTATATGTAACATAACTATAATATTATAATATTATAATATTAAATGTGACTGTTTTCATTATTTGAACCTGTGGTCCAATGAAAAAACTTTGCCACACATTTTAAGCAGAATTTTTTGCCTAAAAGCTCTTAATTAGAGTTTTTCCATAGTAGACTTTGATTCTGTTTGGCAATGCTTTTTGAAGGCCAAGAAACACTTTGGGAGGGCTTAAAGCACTTTTAGGTGAGGCATAAAATCGGTTGGGCTTGCATTTAAAAGACATCAATATTAAAAACACTTCCATAAAAGGATATTTATACTTTTGCAGTGCTATTATTGGCTTATGACTTGATTATGTAAGAGCAGAAATGACCTTAGAAAGCAATTTAATGAGAGGCATTTGAAGTATGCACAAAAAACATGAGCATATATGACATTGCACACAGATATTTTAGAGTATAAGTTTTTTTTAAAGATATTCCTGTAAATTTAGGGTGTTCAAAAAATTAAGCTAAATATAGACCACGAGTTATGTAACACTGTCCAATTCTTCTACTCCAAGTCATACTTACTCCTGGCAGTTCAACAATATTTGCTGCAAAATGCTCACTGGTTGTTGGTGTATACTTCTCAGAGAATGTCCTGAACATAAAAAGAATATTTGATAAGCAATCATAAATAGACATGTGCCTTGGATAAAAGAGAAGTCATTAAACTTGATGTAATCATAAAAGATTGCAAATTCAGACAAGTTAAACTAAAGAGAATATGGAAGACCCTTACCTCCCAACCAAGGCATTTAACAATGCAGACTTTCCAGCATTTTTAGGACCAAAGACAAAGCACTGCAGAATATTTCTCTGGGATTGTTGCCGCTTACGATCTAACCTCCTTTTTCTGGTTATATGAAATGCTGAAGCAGCATCACCACTGTATCCGATGTATACAAGATTAGCCAGACTAGCTGCTGGGTCTAAAAGTGTCATGAGAGCCCACTGCAATTACAAAGATTTACTTAATCAGTAAAAAACTGAACATAAATTTCTAAGTTCAAGTATATATTTTATGGGTAAATTTTACAAGATGATAATACAATAAACCAAACAAAAAAAAAACAATGGAACCTATAATACATAGATATAAACCCATACAATTTAGAAGTGCCAGAAACAAAAATAAAAAACTTTTTACTCAACTCAACTCATCTAAGCCTTTTCCCAACTACATGGGGTCGGCTACATGAATTTGCTTCCTCCACTCAGGTCTATTTAGGACCAAGCCGATATTTAAATTACAAATAGTTATATCCTTTTCAATTATTTTTTCCCATGTCAGCTTAGGTCTACCTCTACCTCTATCCTTACCATGAATTATTAAAAGATCACTCTTTCTAACGAGCATTTAAAGGTCTACGTTATATATGTCCAAAAACTTTTTCCTCTGGCTCTATTAAATTTGTTTATCTCTGGTTCTAGGCATTTAGTTGTTTAATTAACTTGAATAGAAATATCCATGCTACCCATATAACTTTGAATACCGTATAGCATTCAAGAAAATTTAGTGATCATTACAAGATTTAAACTAAAATATTCTGAATAGATTGAAAGAAAAGAATATACAGCAAATTATACACTAAAATTCCAGGACAAATGAAATGGAACCCAATTTAAGCATAATAAAAAGATTAGATGAAAGTCCAAACCAAGGCCCATCTCAATTTGTTCCCAGGTAGTATGGAACCAAGACAGGACGATGAGTCATTACCAAGAAGAACAAAAAGGAAAAACAAAAAATTATGTCCTGCTCTTGTCCCAACCATCCTGGTGCCAATCCCCAGGACATAAGTGAGAGGGTCGGGACAATCCAAAGGTTTCGGCTCAACAGAGAACTAGCATCCAGCACACATCCCACATACAATTTTCTCCCTGATCGTGCTGGTTCCATCAAGACAAAATTCCTGGGCCCAAACAAAAAGCTGAAGAGTTTCAGTCTTGACCAAGACCAATCCAAAGTCATAGTGGGCCTTGGATATTTAGTTCAAAATGCCTTGTAATGCCAAATTAATCATACATACAGGTAACTTCTTTGTACTTTTTTGAGGAATTCAAATTCCCAAAATTGTTTTCTAAAGATCACACTCAGAATTTGAAATTCTAGAGGGTCCAGAAGCACTTTGACAAATGGATTCGAGAAAAAAAGAAAAGAGAAGAAGTAACATGTTGACATATGGATTCAGCTATTTTACTACTAAATTTCACAAATTAAAATTGTTTTGTAATACATTTCACAAAAAAAGAGACATTTATACTCTATTGTAAACATCAATTTTCTAACAGTTTTATATCTTTAAAGATAGAATTAGAAATAAACATATAGGAGAAATGATAGTAGTAGTCCCAATTGAAGATAAAATGAAAGAAATTGATTATGATGGTTTAGATATACAACAAAGACCTTTAGATGCTTTATTTAGAAAGAGTGATCTTTTAATGGTAATGATAGAGGTAGAGGTAGACCTAAATTAACATGGATAGAAATAATTAAGAGAAATATAACTATTTGTAATTTGAGTGTCGACTTAGTCCTGAATCAAATAGAGTGAAAGAAGCAGATTAATGTAGCCGACCCCATGTAGTTGGAAAAAGGCTTAAATGAGTTGAGTTGAGTTTCATATCTAAAGTATATAACTATAATATCTTCAGCAACAAAACAGTTTAATAATATGCCAAATGTCCCAAAAAAACAAAAATATTTTTGATGCCTAAATGTCTTGCTCTGTTTATTTCTTAATTTGCCTTACTCTTTCTTAATTACCTTACTTGAATTTTTCAAGATTTGACAAATTCGGCAAGTATCAAATCTGAAGTTCAAACAGAAGGATTCAGCCAACAGCTATAAGAGAAACTTAATCTAAGCTGTCAAGCCTTAATAGGAAGACCTCAATAAAAATCAAGCTATAGAGAAAGAAAGTCAATTAGCATATACACAATAATAAAAGAGCTTTCCAGTGTGTAAAACATGAAATAGATGTCTTGAATGCAATACCAGTATATTTCCAGAATACAAAACAAAACATCTTCAATGTTGATGTGGACCTAGAACTAAATGCTGGATCATGTTTCTAAATGTTCTGTATTTGATAAATATATTTGTTCAACAAAAGATAGGTTAAATAATCATGACATTAAAACATTATTAAAAGAATCAACAAAATAAAATTTAATCTCAATCAATATCTGGCAATATGATGTGTGATTAAACTCAGTAGATTCTTCTTTTAATGAAAAGCCAAATGTTTCATTACCCATGCATATGTTTCAACACTAATTTGTCTGCTAGGTTGAAAGTCAACAAGAGCAACTAAAAAGTTTGCCAAACAGAAGGATTCGTTAGGGAATTGTAATGATTCAAAGCATCCCATTTTTTGCAAAAAGCAAATATGGAGACTTATCATTTTATTTAGAACAATGCATATTAATTGACACATAAAGCAGTCAACTGCCAAACTTGTGGAGTAGAAGAGTATAATGAAAGGCATAAATTAACCCACAAGTCACACAAGAAATGCTGTGCTTTTTCATAGCTTTCACAAGTCATTCCAGGTTAATTTTTAGTTCTCTAGATTTTGCAAATAAGCTGCATCTATTAACAGAAGACACTTTTTGAAAAAAAAAATTGTTTTGAGTTTTCAGGCAATAACAAGCCAGTCAACATTGCATCACAAAGATAGGAACTACAGAAGAATTCTATTAAGCCTGATGTTCAATTTAAGGCTACAAAAGCATTTTATATTTATAATGCCAATGGTAAGCACCTCAGAAAGAAATCCTTCAAGTGACAATCCTCCCAGCACATTCTTTTCTGCAGCATTCTTGTAAGGAGGTTCAGACCAAGGGCTGTAGCACATAGGAAAATAGTAAGAAAATTAAAATCTCAAGAATATACAGAGTTGCATAACTAAAATCAATGATTTTAGAGTTGGATAAAAATTACATAAGTGAACAGGACCTTCAAGCAGTAAACCAGATTAATCAAAAGTTTTTCATGCTTTTAAAGCTAAAATGTTTCAATGTAGCAAATTTCACTTCCAATATTAAAGTTTTCATGGCTTCCAATGTAGCAAATTTCAAACAAATTACTTCTGCAGACATCAATTGTATGAATATTAGGTGCTTCTATATAAGAAGTTCCTACACATCCATAAATACTAGGTGCAACAGCATCAAATGTACCCTGCAATGCAGCTTTTCCTAGTCAAAGAATCATCAAGTGGCAACTTCAATTATAAATTAATGATTGCTTGCAGATCACAACTTGAATACAGTGGACAAATGAACTATGCAATCCTTATGCAATCTCCTACTTAGAGAAAAAACATATTTACCTTTCTGGTGCAGTTGAAAACAGATCATCGAGTTCAGCAGGTCGCAGAGCCCCATCCTGTTAGCAATAATAGAAAACAGCCAGAACAGGAAATTAGCAGGCACAACATAAAAAGTTCATGCATTTCATCAGCTTTATAAAGATCAGATTATAAGAACAGAAGGGATGCAGATGTTAACTGACCCTCACCCCCCCCCCCCACACACACACACAAAAAAAACGCGCATAGATCAGCATGCATATACTTGAATATTGAAACAACAATTAAAAAAGAACTGCTGCAAAATGCCCTTTTCGGGAAATGTAATTGCTAAGCATAAGAAAGATTAGTGTACTAGAAGCCAGAACCACAGCAAGTGCTCGAATCATTTGCTTGTAAAAAATAAACTTCAATTTGAAGAACTTATTTGAAGTGATATCTTCCTGCTATTAATTAAAAGGTAGGGCTAACAAAGTTACATGCATTTATGTACAGGAAACTAATGTGAGAATTTCAGGCTTCACAGTGCAGCTGGAGGCCAGAAAGATCTTTATACTTTAAAAGATACAGCAGTCAAGGGTCCACAAAATTGTCAATAAGACAAGCATCAGATATTCAAGTTTCTTTATTCCATTTGTAGATTCAGGATGCAATATGATCACCAAATATGAATAACTTTACAACAACAGCCAATTCAGCGCTTTTTACAAAGCATAATGACAAGATTTATCCCAATCCCTTCTATAAATTACATGTGAAAGTGAAAAACAAGATACAAAACTGATTAGCAAAGAGGCCGTTTATAGAAGACATGATGAATTTACAAAGGGGAAGATGTTCTGCTCATACATATTACGACTTGGAATGTTAAAAGGAATAGGAAAAGTTTAGATGAAGATGGTCATGGGAAATGTGTGGGGCACAGCGTTCATCTTGGTGGTTTGTATTGAAAAAACCATTTTACAATAGAATAGTTATCAAGTTAATTGCTAACAATTAAGCAAGTAACTTGGCAACTTCAGCAATCCACAATTATGGCACAAGAAGAAAACAGAAATGTGAAGTAGTCTATAAACCTCTAAGAAAGGATATAACTGTAGAAATCAATATTTATAAGATCTGGTAGAATATATTAGTTGTCCCTTTTATTGCAAGAAAGAAGAAAATCAAAAACAAGTTTAACTAATATTTTCATTTATGGTTACCAATAAACTGATTGATATTGCTCTCAAAGATGGAGTCCCCGCCTAGACAAATCTAAGGAATAATTCATCCTAATTCTCTGACAGATGTTCTTGAACATAATCAACTAAATTAGAGTGATTCTCATTTTTTCAGCATCTTCATAAGATAGACTTGTGTATTTTATCATGCCCTCATGCAACTGATAAAAAGACATGAACTTCCACCGAGCAATTTTAAGATTGAAAACACATGCTTAATACTGGTAAATGGTAATATTTATGGAATACTGGTAGACTGAGTTGCAACTATAAAATTAGAAGAATTTGTTCAAAACTGGAAAAGAAATCCTGTTCAATGAAAATTATGCTAACTGAGTGCAGTAAACATAATTTGGGTCAGTCAAGCTGAAGTTATGAAAGCAATTTCTGGGATACAAGGACAAAGATCATGATAAGAAGAATTCTGCAAAATAAGTAACAAAGCATATCACAACATAGTTAAGCTGTAAAATATTATAAACTTGCCTTATTAAACAGATAATTACACCATATATCCAACAAAATATTAAACTGACTTATAGACATCTGCCCGACACAATTACTTAAATTATGAGAAAAATCATTAAACTTTTGGTATAATTTCAAATTAAGCAATAAATTGAGTAACCTATGGTGAAGGAGATATAAATATTATGAGACAGTGAGCAAGAAAGAACTCTTGACATGATCCAGGAAAAAGAGGGCAAGATAAATCATACGTTGTCAATATCAAACATGAAGAAGATTCCCTTCAAGAACTCCACAGCCTCATTTGTCAGCTCCACACTCTACAAGAAAAGACAAGAAACATTATAAAAAATGAGCACCTGTCTCAAGGAATTCAGTGCACCTTTATCAATAATAAAGAACAACATTTTTCCCCTCTTTTCAGGAGTGTCAAGCACTTATGGCCAAACATTGATCCCACACAGACCTGAATATAGTATACTCTTTTCTTTCAGAATCAGAATTTTGTTTTCTATTTTAAAGCTAATGCATTGCAATCAATGTCTTTTTTGGCAACCAAACAATAATGTCATGCAAAAATATTAGAGCAGCACAGAATTTATAAACAAACAAATTTAACCTAGAAAATTTAACAATTTCAAACTGATTATGCACAAGAATTTTGAAAAAGAGGTTATATTAACTCTGATGAAGAGAATGCAATTGAATAATATATTGTTTTTCACTATAATCACCTGATCCTTGTCATCAAATAACTTGTAGAGAAGTTACGTTATCATAGTAAGTACTAGCCTGGTTATTTTTTCAAAGAAATTGTGTGTTGTCCCAGTGACCTATTTCACTACCTCAGCCTTTGAAATATACTCACATGAGCTTTTCAACTTGAATAAAAATATAACAGCACTTGAAAAATAATGAAATTCACTCAGAAATAATTAATCGTCATTTATCATCAAATAACTTGCAAACAAGTTCTTATGTCATCATGGTAAGTGCTAGCTCAGTTACTTTGAAGTAACTGTGCCTTGCCACAATGACCTATCTCACCATCTCAGACTTTAAAATAATAAATAATATTCGATGTATGTGTTTAACTTAAAAATAGAAGTTTAACAGCACATCAAAAATCAACAATATTACCTGATCAGGGGCTCGTTTGAATGCTAATGGAAGGAGATCATCCCTAAGTTTAATATCATTGTTGTATCCAAATTTTCTCAACACTGTCCATGTTGTTTCAAGACGGCCCTTTTCTATAAAAAGTGCATGGAGAAAAAGGAATCCGGTCAAGGTAAGCCCATGCTCATTAACCCCCTCAGGCATCTTCTCTTGCACTACCCTCTTGACACCCACAATTTCAGTGGGCTGCAGAGGAGCGTTAAAACATCTAACCTGAACAAATATCACAAGGTAAACATTTAAAAAATTTATGAAGAGAGATATCCAATAAGAAACAGTTAACTGGTAGCATGTCAAAAAGTATAATCTCAATGAAGAACAAGCAGATGCAAACACCATGTAAACCAACCTGAAAGTCATTCAACTCTGCATCACTGAGAGCTCCATCTCTGTCATGGTCACAAAGAATGAATATCCGCTTCAAAGCCCTAACACATCGAGGCTTCAGTGACTGTGTTTCTTGATCAAAAAGTGGGGCAGTAGGATGAAGCACTGCCTTCTGAGCATAATAGAAAACCTCGGGAACCTGCGGAAAGACAACATCCACATTATAACATCCTTGATCAACAGGCATACGTTACAGAATAAAAAGAGACGGAACCAAGCATATTATACAAAATCATTCAACAATTAGGGTGCATTTGGTGACCATTTGGGATCACTGATCCTAATTTTGAGATGATCTAGGTCCCAGCTATTAAAGATCAATCCAAAATTACTAACCACAAAATACCAAATTACTCTTACTATATTTCATATTATTATAACATAATATAATATAATATAATATAATATAATATAATAATATCATATATTATATCTTATAGTATATTATAAATAAAAGATTACTAATATAATATAATTTAATATTGTTAAGAAATTATTGAAACATAATTGCCCCAACTTTATTGATTTGATGATTTTCAAAAGCCATGAGTACCTTAAAGAAAACAATGTGTTTATTTATCAAAAACCTTAGAGCTTATTCAAATTGAAAAGAATGAACTATCAATGGTTATATCAAATGAGTTTTAAATCTATTAGAAAAAGGAGTTTCAAGTTCTATGCTTAAAAGGATTTCAAAAAGGAATTTTTATACATTAATTCAATCAATGAATTCTTGAAACATGTCTTGAATCCATGATAAACGTCATATTTAATGTATTCAAATCAAATTTATATTTTAAATTTAATTGGGACAAGTTTTAAAGTCAATCAGAACATTTTTCTGATTTTTGTATCGGTCCCGAGCCGACTCAAGGGTTTCCGAGTCGACTCCCCAGATTGCCTGATTTCTCGAGTCGACCCTTGGCTTTTCAAGAGTCGACCCCTGAATTCTTGCGAGCCGACTCCTGTCTGTGCGAGCCGACTCCGATCAAACAACAGAACCCATGTTTTTGAGCACTTCTCGAGTCGACTCCCCATTTTCCTCGAGTCGACTCCCAACTTTCGCGAGCCGACACTTCTGTTTCGCGAGTCGACCCTTCAATGCTTAAATATTTCTATTTTTGGTAATCGACTTCGAGCCGACTCCCACAAAGCTCGAGTCGACTCCGCGAGTTTTGGGCGCGATTTTTAACGATGACACATCAGCCCCAACGGTAAGATTTTTGAATAACGGCTATTTTTCCTTGTCTCTAACGGATATATTTTTGCAGATTCTATAAATAGAGGAGCTCTTTTCAAATCAAAACAACCTAGAAAATCAAAAGAGAGAAAAGAGTATCATTTGAAAAGAGGGAAAAACAGAGCATATTGGAAAAATCATTTAGCTCAAACAAGAGTGATTCAAAAGAAGAGAAATCCAAGAGGAAGTTTCGTCTGCTCCTTTCCATCACTCCACAACAGTCAGAAGAAAATCCAAGTGCGTTTCAAAGGTCAAATCGGAGGATTTTCAAAAGAGAAAAAAGCTTCATCTCAACTCCAAAGTCTTCAACGGTCAAGAATCTAGCTGAGGCGTGATTCAACACTTCTAGAGGAGTTAAAGAGAAGAAGGGAGAAAGCCCAAGCATCTACCAACTGCAATATTATCAGGCTTTTCTAACCTTATATTATTTTGTACTTCATTTGTATATTTGCTCAAGGGGAGCACTTTATTGTTCAAACATTATCATTATTATTGTTTGCTGATTCAATCAGTTGATTGAATCAGTAGAGGTTGGTATACCTCATTACAAGCCGGAGTGCTTGTGTTGGGTTAGTGTGAACCCGAGAAAAACAACGTGTAGGGTTTTGTGCTGGTAAGCCCGAGTTAAAACCAGCTGGGTTCGTTGTGCACCGGTAAAACAAGTTGAGTTGTGAGCTTGGAAAACAACTCGGCTGTAATCTAGAGAGATTATAGTGTGGACCCAAGTGAATCTTGGGAGTGGACGTAGGTGCTGGTTGCGCCGAACCACTATAAAATTATCTTGTGTTTGCCGTGCATTATTTTCTTTCTCTATCTCTCTTATTTGCTTGTGTATTAATTTTAGTTAGCCTCTCACTTGCACATCTTGCTAACTAATCAATTAAAGTTAAAAAGTCTTAATTTTTAAGAACCCAATTCACCCCCCCCTCTTGGGTTGCCATCTGGGCCAACAAATATTATTATGTTAATATTATATAATAATATAATACATTATATATTGTAGTATAATAATATAATAATGTAATATATTAATTTTATGTATCATATTATATATAAATTATTGCTATTATAATATATTTATTATAAATAAGAGATATTTTGATACATAGATTTTAGCCAAGGATCATGGCAAGGGGGTGAACTTAGATCACCACCCTTGAGGATGGTGATAGGATCAATGGGTGATCCGTGAGGTGATCTTGGATCACCCCCCACGTAGGATCTGTTGAAGTGTAAATAAGCTGTAAATAAAATTAGTTAAATATCCCTATAGATTAGGAGAATCTGTTTGAATTTAAATTTTCTAAAATTAAGGATTTGATTAGATAGATTTCAGATTTAGAATGATTAAGTTTCCTATTCTTATCTTGTAATCTCCTATATATTTTCTAGGATTGTACACTGAAGAGGAATGAATAAAAATTTCAGCCTTCTACATGATATCAGAGCACTAGGGTTTTCTGCATTCATCCCTTTGCACGCAGCCTTCATTGCTGCGGCTTCCTTGAGCCTATTTCTCTACCTATCCCAGCAGCTTTTGCTACAAGATTTTTTCCATCGATCATGTCAACCTCTGAAACCTCTAGCATCCGTAACCCATCTGAAGAATCCAATTATGTTCAGAAAATTGAAGATTTACAGAATATTCGGGCATCCTATAGGCTCAGTGGGAAGAATTATCTCAAGTGATCTCAATTTGTCTAAACATACCTCAAAGGCAAGGGGAGGCTCAGCCATCTTCTCGGAAATGGGCCAACAAAGGATGATCCGAAGTTTGAAACCTGGGATGAGGAGGACTCCATGATAATGTCGTGGCTATGGGATTCCATGGAACCCATGATTAGCGACACATGCATGTTTTTGACAACTGCAAAGGAGATTTGGGACTTTGTTCGCCGCACATATTCAAAGAACCACGATGATGCAAAAGAAAGTCGAAGAAGTGTCATGCTTGAATCACAAACCGTGGATGGTTCAGCCCTCGTAGTAAAAGGAAAGAATGGTCTGCATAAACTATTGAGTAGAGAAAACCAGTGGAAAGAGAACAAAGACACTCTCTGGTGCACCTATTGTGAAAAACCAAGACATACCAAAGAGAGTGTTGGAAATTGCATGGTAAGCCACCAAGCAATAGCAACCGTGAGAGACAACAGAGACCTCAAGCACTCATGGTAGAACAACCCAAAGCAGAGGAAAATCCAGCAATAGAAGGGTTCAATAATGAAGAAATTGGAAAGCTAAGGAGTTTGTTAGAAGCCTTCTGGAGCTTGCTCTTTGACTCTTTCAGATAAACCTTCTTTTTCTTTTTGTATGAATGCCTAAGTAACAGAAACCGAAAACACCTATACAAACTCTTGGATAATAGACTTCGGTGCCATAGACCATATGACCCCTACCTCTCAGCATTTCCACACCTATACCCCATGCCCAGGTAACAAGAAAATTGTAGTGGCTAATGGCTCTTTAACCACTGTTGCAGGGTTCGGGGATATATATGATGTGGCTGATCCAACGCCGTTAGAGAACCATGAAGGAAACTGACGGAGCCCTGCTTTGTCCTCTGATGTCCCTTCGGCTGATACGGCTGATCAAACCACATGACCCAAGAGATGGAGGGATCACGAACTCAATGTCACACGGTCCGGCGCACTCCGCTCTTCTCGGCCTTGAGCTCATCTTAGCAGCGGCCCACCTCGACCTTGGTGTTGGTTTCGGCATCGGCGACGGCCCACTTCGACCACGGCGTCGATGACCGTCTCCTCTGGGTGGTATTATCTTTTGCACGATTTTCAAAGATAATGATGCGACAGCAAAACCCAGAAAAGGAACTTTGGCTTCGGCCTCCAGCACCGGCCTCCAGCGACGGCCTTGCCTCCGGCCTCTAGCGACGGCCTCTGGCTCCGGCCTCCAGCGACGGCCTCCAGCGACGGCCTTTGGCGCCGGCCTCCAGCGACAGCCTTTGGCCTCCAGCGACGGCCTCTGGCTCCGGCTTCGGTCCTAACTTGGTGCCTTTTTCGCATACACAATGACCCGCCTCAGACAACGGATCCCGAGATTCAAGGTCTATTGCCGTGTATCTCGCTCACTGAAATCACGGGCAAATGCCACCACGATCGGCAGTTACCGCTACAAGCAGCTCTCATCCAGCAACGGCTTAACCACTCGCCGTTCAAAGAAACTTATCTCAACAAGGAAGATTCGATGGTTCCAACGGAACGAGGTAAACGGGACCCCCTAGACAGGTATAAGAGGGAACCCGAGCTCAATGGAGGGGGCTCTCTCCCTATCTCTCAACTCCTATCACTACTAGAGAACTGAGTGACAAGTTTACTAACTTGAGCGTCGGAGGGTCCTCACCGGGAACACCGGCCGAGGACTTCTTGAGAGACGACTCCTCCACCCACTTGGAAGCCCACGACAAACCTCAGCATGCCCGTCGCTCAACACGGTTGATTTGCCCGCATCAGATTGGCGTGCCAGGTAGGGGCATATGCTGAAGGAAAGAGAGCTCTGTCTCCCTGACCTATAAGTCTTTGTCCCCTCTAAGATAGCCATGGTGGTGACGCACGTGCCGAAGGTCCTCACCAATCATGCTGGGGGGCATCCGCATAGCACTGAGCAGCAAAGGACCATTCTCTCTCTGCTCCTCCCTCACCACCAACCTCAGCTGCTCTAATTAACCAGCTGACCATCCTCAATCAACAAGTTCAAGCCTTAAATGCAGCAGTTCATGAGTTGCAGAAGTAATGCTCGTTGGCCACTCAGCAACAGCTGAAGCCTCTCACATCTTCCATGATAGCTGCACCAGTTAGCCAGCGATTTGCCCGCATGAAATCTTCTCATAGAGAAGCCTGTCACCATCATGCTTCACCTAAGCACCACCGTGAAGCTTTCAAGAGACCGCGTCTCCTACCTTCTGCTCGAGCAGCTACTTCTCCCCTTACTCATCCTCTGAGCCGTCTGGGAAGGACCCTAATCATGAGATGAAGGGGCATCTGGATGAACAACACCGGCGGCCAGAGGAGCTCAATCAAAGATTCAATAATCAGTCAGAGGCGGCCATCCTTGGCGGCCTTCCTAAATGGCCTCTTCCTCCACGACGGCCTCTTCCTCCACGACGGCCCCTCACAGCGGCCTCTCATCCTCAACGGTCAGGCCCCTCATAGCAGCCCCCGAGATCCCACGGTGGCCCGAGAATCCCACGGCGGCCCGAGACTCCACAGCGGCCCCGATTCCCTCCAAGGCGGCTCTCAAGTCCATGGCGGCCCCCGGCCTCTCCCCGCAGCGACCAAACGAGCGCCAGTTTCGCAACTACAAGGATAAGGCTCTCTCCCTATCTCTCAACTCCTACCTCACTACTAGAGAACTGAGCGACAAGTTTACTAACTTAAGCGTCGGAGGGTCCTCGCCGGGAACACCGACCGGTATTAGGGTCCCCGGTCAAGGACTCCAAAACATTCACCAACTGCGATCCGCTCCAACACCACAATTGATCCTCCCGAACCGTTTCCAGTAAGAGCGTGGTAATTAGGATGTAACACACAAGAAATGAATGCCTCACTGAACGTGGTCTCAGGATTATTAGTCCTTCGAACCACCAGGAACACTCGTACAAGGGTTATTAGCCCAAGCACGCCCAAACTTAAGAGGTTATCAGCCCCCAAGTTTACTGGCATAAACGTGCCTAAACATTCATAAGCTCTCTAGGCTTACAAAACACAACTCTCTCCCTCCTTCCTATTGCTCCTGAGGAGTGCTTATATAGGCATCCTCGGGAGCTTACAAAATCCTACCAATCCAATCAAATCAAATCTAGATCAAATCTTCAAGATTTAAGAAAACAATTCGAAACAATTCCTAGAATCAAGGAGATTTGACAATACATGCCTAAAACAACTTAACTGAAAAGGAAACTAATCTTCCTAATCAAATCAAATCTAATCTTCAAGATTCTAAGGAAACAATTCCTAGAATCAAGGAGATTTGACGATACATGCCTAAAACAACTTAACTGAAAGGGAAACTAATCTTCTAGAGTTTAGGAGAAACCCTATCTAGAAGATATGATTTATTCAATCACCTTCTAGAGTTTAGGAGAAACATCCTATCTAGAAGATATGATTTATTCAATCACCTTCTAGAGTTTAGGAGAAACATCCTAAATCTAGAAGATATGATTTATTCAATCACTCCCCACAAGGAAATCAATCTCTGAAGATATCTCCATAATGCACTTGATCTCGCCACCGTCCGCCGCCCTACACGGTAGCGCTGCCGCCTGTCACTGGGGCCGCATCTCGCAACTTATCCTCCTCATCGTGGCCGTGTAGGCCATGGTCTTCGCTTGGGATCCTTTCATTCCCCCTTCCATTAAGTGTACCCTTGTCCTCAAGGGTAAATTATGGGAACCTTAAGGCTATGTCATCATAATCCGCTTCCTCTCTAGAGCCCTCTCCATTGCACCAATACTCTCCAGATCTTCCTTCTAATCCTCCCACGTGGCACCATTTTGTATTCAAGAATCGTTGAGTAGCATTCTACCTTCCTCATTGAAGGAAGGCAATTCCTCTACAATCAAGCTAGGATCCCCAACTCGTCTCTTGAGGAGAGACACATGAAACACTGGATGAAGTCTTGAGGTTGGTGGTAATTCTAGCCGATACGCAACTTCTCCGACACGGGCAGCCACTTTAAATGGTCCATAGTACCTTTTCTCTAGCTTGTAACTTGCATTGTCTTTTGGCCATAGGGTTGAAGCTTCAAGTACACAAAGTCCCCGGGCTCAAGATATGCTCGATTGGGCCTTCTTAAGCTCCCTCTTTGCCTTGGCTAGTATCTCGTCTCTAGTGATCAAGGCTTCCTCCACTTCTGCATTCTTAGCCGTACCCCTCTCATAAGCCACCAAGGTAGGAGGCTTCCTTCCATACACTACTTCAAACGGGCTAAGTGTGATGAAGAGTGTATGTTGTATTATACCAATATTCCGCCCATGACATGTAGTCCATCCACCTTGCTTGCTCATCATGGCAATAGCATCTCAAGGTTCTAATGTACGGTTGACCACCTCTGTTTGGCCATCGGTCTGCGGATGGTATGAAGAACTTGTCTTCATTTTGCTCCCTTGCAGTGCAAACACTTCCTTCCAAAAGGAGCTCATGAACACCCGATCCCGATCCGTAACAATGGTTCTAGGGAAACCATGGAGCTTTACCACGTTGTCCATTAGCCACACTCTTCATTGTAAATGGATGCTTAAGGGTATGAAGTGAGCATACTTACTTAAGCGATCCACGACCACCAAGATCACTTCGTACCCTTGACTTGCGGGCAAGCCCTCCTCCATGGACAAGTGCTTCCGGTATGGGTAAGGGCTGCAAGAGACCTGTAGGGGCCTTCGTATCATGTTTGACCTTTTGACACACGTCACATTCGGCCACCCACTTCTTCACACTTCTCTTTAGGCCCTCCCAATAGAAGAAATGCTTGATCCTTATATAGGTCCTAAGCCATCCCGAATGACCACCTTCTTTGCTATGGTGGAAGTGAGTGAGAATCTCCTTCCTCAGGTTTGGTACGTCGGGCACATAGACATAGGACTCCCATCACGCCATTTGAATCCGGTCACCCCATTACATGGACTCTCAAGCTTCTCTATGATCTCTTGAGACCTTGCATCCAACTCCACAGCCTCTCTAAGCTTGTCCCATATCCTCCATTCAGCTCCACTCAAGGCCATATGTTCAGCCTCATCTTCATACAAAGTCCACATCATTGGACTTCCCTGACAACGCATCAGCCACCTTATTCTCCTTGCCGGACTGATATATAATGTCATACTCGAATCCCAGAAGCTTCACAAAAAACTTCTGTTGCTCTGGCGTCACGATCTTTTGTTCTAGCAAGTGTCTTAATGCTTGTTGATCGGTCACTATAGTGAACTTTCTTCCCAAGAGGTAAGGTCTCCACACCTTCACCGCATGCACAACCGCCAATATTTCTCTTGCATAAGTGCTCCATGCTTTCTTCATTGGCCCTAAGGCCTTGAGATATAAGCTATGGGCCTCCTTCTTGAGCTAGTACCGCCCCAATCCCTTCTCCACTTGCATCAGTATATACTTCAAATGGTTTCTTGAAGTCGGGCAAGGCCAAGACGGGTGTCTTGGTCATGGCTCTCTTCAAGTTCTCAAAAGCTCTCCTTCCATCTTTGGTCCACTCGAAGCCCTCCTTTTTTAGCATGGAGGTAAGTGGCTTGGCTATCAATCCATAGCCTTGCACGAACCTTCGATAGTAGCCCGTCAAACCAAGGAATCCTCGTAGAGCCGACACATCCTTAGGTAAGGGCCAATCCACCGTAGCTTCCACCTTCCACTGGTCCACTTTTACTCCTTGGCCCGATATGATGTGGCCAAGGTACTCCAGCTCTTCTTGCATAAAGGCGCATTTGAAAGCCTTGATGAAGAAGTGGTGCTCCTTCAAGATCATCAATACTCGCTCCAATTGCTTCAAGTGTTCCTCCACATTCTTCGAGTACACCAAGATCATCGAAGAATACTAATACAAACTTCCTCAAGAATGGCTTAAATATGGCATTCATAGCCGCTTGGAAAGTTGAAGGGGCATTGCATAGCCCAAAAGGCATCACTAGGTACTCAGTGGCCGAAATGAGTCCTAAATGCCGTCTTGTGGGTAATCCGGATTTGATGGTATCCGGCCCTTAAATCCAGCTTGGTGAACACATGAGCCCCATGCAACTCATTAAGCATCTCATCCACTGTTGGTATGGGAAATCTGTCCCTCACTGTTGCCTCATTCAATGCTTGGTAGTCGGTGCAAAAACGCCAACTTCCATCCTTCTTCCTCACAAGCAACACCGGTGATGAAAAGGGACTAGTGCTTGGTCGAATCAAACCACTAGCCAACATCTCCTCCACTTGTCTTTCGATCTCACCCTTTTGAAAGTGAGCATACCGGTATGGTGGCACATTCACCGGTTTGCTCGCATCTTTCAGCACAATGCAATGATCAAATTTCCTACTTGGTGGTAATGAAGTAGGTACCTCCAATACTTCCTTGTGTCTTTCTAAAACTGTCTTCACACCTTGGGGCAGCTCCTCATTTCTATCACTATACTTCTCTTCTTGCCCTTCATCTCCTCGGTTTTGGCCCATCACTATGGCGAAGCAATGAGCCCCACCCTTGCATAGTTTTTCAAACACATTGGCCTCGCAAGGCCTTGGCTCTTTGATGCTAGAGCTGTCCACGTCCTCTTCTTCCCTCCAAGCTTGAACTCCATAGTCATCTTCTCATAGTCGGTGACGACCTTGCCAATGCCTCTTAGCCATGCATTGCCCAAGACAACATCTAGCCCCACCAATGAGAGTACGTGAAGATCAGCCGCTATACGGACACCTTGGACATTCATCTTCACGGTTCGCACTACCATCTCGCACCTTAGCTTTTCCCCGTTTGCCACCTTCACATCGAATGGCTCTACTTCTTCCCCATGCAATCCACCTTAGAAAGGACGCGGGAATTGATGAAGTTGTGGGTAGACCCACTATCCACCAATAATGTCATTTCATGCTTGCCAACCCAAGCCATAAGTCGCATGGTTGAGGGCTTTTGTACGCCGGACATGGCATTGAGGCTCAACTTGGCTTCCTCACTTTCCTCATCGCTAGAGGACTCCTCATGCCCGTGCTCTTCCTCACTTGTCTCCCCCAATTGCTCCTCCTCTATCCCGATCATACACATGACCTTGGCTTTCTTGCATTGGTGATCACGGCTCTACTTTTCACCACATTTGAAGCATAAGCCCTTCTTTATGTACTCATCAAGCTCCTCACGACTAAGCTTCTTGACTTCCTTCCCTTTGCTCCTTGAATCTCCCGTAGTCCCCTCCTTTCCTTTCCAAGACCCCGTGGAATACAACGGTTTATAAACCTTGTTAGCCACTTGGTCCTTGACGTGTCTTTTCTTGAAGTGATGACTTTCTTCAAGGATTTCAGCCATCCTCATTGCTTCTTGCAGCCTAGTGGGCTGCTTCAACTTGAGCTCCTTGGCAATCCATGGTTTTAGATCATCCACGAAAGTGCCGATAAGTGCCTCCTTAGACCAACCCCTCACCAAGGTTTGGAGTTGTCGAAATTCCTCCACATACGCATGCACCTTGCCATCTTGCTTGAGCTTAGCTAGCTGGCCATGATGGTTGATAATGGGCGAAGGCCCAAATTGCATAAGCAGCTCCCTCTCGAATGCCGTCCACCCGAGCCTTCTTCCTTCCTTCTCATATTGGGCCCGTATCCATCTCCACCATTTGCTTGCCTTCCATCAAGGAATAAACATGCTGTGGCCACTCTTTCTGTCCTTGGTACTTCATATATGAAAATAGTGGTCCGCCTTATCAAGCCACTCATGAGGGTCACCACCATTGAACTTAGGGAAGTCAATTTTTGGTCTCCTTGATCCTCGGTTGTTAAACCGATTTCCATCATCATCTTCATAGTCATCTCCACGGTAATATGGCCTTCTAGGTCCTCGGTGGTTAAACTGATTTCCTTCATCTTCATTATGATAGTGGTGGTCTCTTCTCGGTCTCATGTCTTCTAGCATCTTCATGGATCCGGCCATAGGGCATTTCTTCCCCATACCGACTCCCACCGAATCTTTCCTCCGTCCTTGCATGGTTATCAACATCACGGTCAGACTCCTCCTCTCGCAGCCACCTTTCCACTACCTCGTGCTCATTCTCCCACGCCCGCCCAATCTAAGAGGTTGCCTTGGTCTAGGCTCTCCCCTTATGGACTTATAAATGTGAGTTTCTCTCCCATCAACGAGTTGCTCCTCTTCCACCCTTGGGGTTTGTCCGCGGTTGGCCCCATTCGCTCCTCCTCCAAGTCTTGCCAATATTGCTTGCAAGTCTCGTCTCATGTCTTCCATCGCCTTCATGTTCTCCTCCGTAGCATTAGTGACGGAAGTGATGGCTCCTTGCATGTGAGTCATGTTGGTGGTAGTCTCCGCCATCTGCTCCTTCATCCAAAGAGTGGATGACTTCAAAGCTTCAAAGCGGTCTCGGTTGGATGGAAAAGTACTTGATCCGGCCTCCATTGAAATATGTGCTGCAACAACAAGTCCAACCTTGGGTTCTCTCCAAAATGAAGATCGAACCCCCTCCCACGAAGAACTTTGCACGGACAACTTCCGACCTTGGGTTCTCTCCAGAAGAAATCGAACCCCCACCTCAAATAATAACTCCAACAAGAACAAACAACTTCTAACTATAACAATCTAACCCCCACCTCAAATAATAACTCCAACAAGAACAAACAACTTCTAACTATAACAATCTAACCCCCACCTTAAATAATAACTCCAACAAGAACAAACAACTTCTAACTATAACAATCTCAATGAAGAGAATCAAAGTAAGGTTTGCTCGTGATTACCCCGCTTGAAGCGTAGAGATCTTTAAGCAACTCCTCTCAACGAAAGCACCAATTTGTTAGGGTCCCCGGTCAAGGACTCCAAAACATTCACCAACTCCTCCACGCGATCCGCTCCAACACCACAATTGATCCTCCCGAACCGTTTCGGGTAACACACGAGCGTGGTAATTAGGATGTAACACACAAGAAATGAAGATGCCTTACTGTTATTACGAAGAACGTGGTCTCAGGATTATTAGTCCTTCGAACCACCAGAACACAAGAACACTCGTACAAGGGTTATTAGCCCAAGCACGCCCAAACTTAAGAGGTTATCAGCCCCCAAGTTTACTGGCATAAACGTGCCTATGCCTGGCCAACATTCATAAGCTCTCTAGGCTTACAAAACACAACTCTCTCCCTCCTTCCTATTGCTTCTGAGGAGTGTTTATAGGCATCCTCGGGAGCTTACAAATCCTACCAACCCAATCAAATCAAATCTAGATCAAATCTTCAAGATTCTAAGGAAACAATTCGAAACAATTCCTAGAATCAAGGAGATTTGACAATACATGCCTAAAATAACTTAACTGAAAAGGAAACTAATCTTCCCAATCAAATCAAATCTAATCTTCAAGATTCTAAGGAACAATTCCTAGAATCAAGGAGATTTGACGATACATGCCTAAAACAACTTAACTGAAAGGGAAACTAATCTTCTAGAGTTTAGGAGAAATATCCTAAATCTAGAAGATATGATTTATTCAATCACCTTCTAGAATTTAGGAGAAACATCCTAAATCTAGAAGATATGATTTATTCAATCACCTTCTAGAGTTTAGGAGAAACATCCTAAATCTATAAGATATGATTTATTCAATCACTCCCCATAGGAAATCAATCTCTGAAGATATCTCCATAATGCACTTGATCTCGCCGCCGTCCGCCGCCCTACACGGTAGCGCTGCCGCCTGTCACTGGGGCCGCATCTCGCAACTTATCCTCCCCATCGTGGCCGTGTAGGCCTGGTCTTCGCTTGGGATCCTTTCACGGGGACTTCTTGCAAGGTTCCGAAGAAGGGAGACGACTCCTCCATCCCACTTGGAAGCCCACGATAAACATCAGCATGCCTGTCGCTCAACACGGTTGATTTGCCCGCATCAATATATCACACCTACCCTTATCCTTAAAAATGTCCTCCATGTACCAAAACTATCAGCTAGCCTCATCTCCATTTATAAGATCACCTATGACCTTAAATGTTATGTTATTTTTCTCTTCTTATGTGTTTTTCAGGATCAGGGATCGGGAAAAGGATTGGACTTGCTAAGGAAAGCAGCGGCCTTTATCTCCTTGAATCATCTCAAACTGTTAAGAATGATTTGTTATTGTCCTTTCTCAGTTCTTCCAATAAAGATGTCATTCCAATAAAGATGTTATTTGGCTGTATCATTTACGCCTAGATCATCAATCTTTTAGGGTTTTACAAGTTATGTTTCCTCAACTATTCCAAGGATTAGATATTTCTGAGTTTCATTGTGATATTTATGAGTTATCAAAACATACTCGTGTATCTTTTCCTATTAGCAATAAACGCAGTTCTTATCCTTTTCATTTGATCCATAGTGACATATGGGGCCCTTCCAGCATGGGGCTCGGTGGTTTGTATCCTTCATTGATGACTGCACTCGAGTTACATAGCTATTCCTCCTTAAACACAAATCTGATGTTAGCTTTGTTATTCCAACGTTCCATTCAATGGTTCAAAACTAATTTGGAGTTACCATAAAAAGCTTTAGGACAGATAATGCTAGAGATTACTTTAATCAAGTTTTATCACCTTATTTCCAATCCCAAGGTATTATCCATGAATCATCATGTGTCAACACGCCCCAGCAAATGGGGTAACTGAAAGGAAAAATGGACATTTGCTCAACACCATTCGAGCCTTACTCTTTCAAGGCCCAAGTCTTATTGCACACATACATGATAAACAGACTTGTGTGCTAAATAATAAGAGTCCTATAGAGACCCTCAATAGCTGAACCTCAAATGGCCTTATACCTACAGCACTGGCCAGCATGATCTGCCATCACTTAGTTACTCATCCACTCAAAAAGGATACAAGTGTTATAACCCTTCATCCAAAAAAACCTACATTTCTGTTGATGTCACATTTGTGGAAAATACACCTTTTTTTCTCCAAGTCCTCTCAGGGGGAGATTTCCATGTTAGAAGATAGGACTTCTGAGATTCTGAACCACTTCAAACCCTTGACCTTCCAACCAGCATAGTTGGAAATAAGTCTACTGAATCTGTGTCATCTCCTGTCTCTCCTGACCTAATCAATGCCAGTCACAACCCTACAAGATTCTCTCATGTGTATTCAAGGAGAAAGGCTGTTCCTGAATTGACACAAGTCCAAGAATCTGATCCAAACTCTGGAAATGAAATCAATGTAAGATCTGACATGTGTTTACAGCCTATTGAGACATCTACTGACCCCATTGAAGACTTAGACATACCCGTAAGATCATGTCTTTATACTGGCCCCATTGAAGACTTAGACATACCCATTGCTGTTAGAAAAGCACAAGAGAATGCACCAAACGACCACTCTATCCATTATCTTACTATGTCTCCTTAAACGTCTGTCCCCAACTCACCGAAAATTCATTATGAGCCTAAACACCATTGCTATTCCTAACACTGTTACTGAGGCATTGACAAAAAGGGAATGGAGGACTGCCATGAGAGAGGAGATGAGTGCATTAGAAAAGAATAGAACATGAGAAATCGTTGACAAACCAGAAGGAAAAAATATTGTTTGCTGTAAGTGGATTTTCACATTGAAATACAGAGCTGATGGATCCCTTGAGAGATATAAAGCAAGATTGGTAGCTAAAGGGTACACTCAAACCTACGGTGTAGATTATCAGAGACCTTGCTCCAGTCGCAAAAATGAATACTGTGAGAATCCTATTATCTTTGGCTGCACACTTCAATTGGCAACTGCTGCAATATGATGTTAAGAATGCATTTCTCCATGGTGACCTAGATGAAGAAATCTACATGAACATTCCACCAGGATTTGAAGGGAACTCAGGTAGCAAGGTGTGCAGGTTGAGAAAAGCACTTTATGGATTAAAACAATCACCTAAAGCATGGTTTGGAAGATTTGCAAAAGTGATGAAGGAATCCGGATATAAACAAAGTCAAGGGAACCATACACTCTTTATTAAGCAGTCAGTTACAGGAGGGTTATTGCTCTTCTAGTATATGTGGACGACATCATAGTAACGGGGAATGATGAGATGGAGAAGCAAGAATTAAAGCGGCAGCTGGTGAAGGAATTTGAGATAAAGGAATTAGGGAAACTGAAGTACTTCCTTGTACTGAGGTGGCATATTCCACACAAGGAATCTTCATATCTCAGCAAAAGTATGTGACTGATTTGTTGGTAGAAACAAGGAAGATAGATTGTAAACCCGTCTCTACTCCAATGGATCCAAATCATAAGTTAGGTGAGGCTAAAGAAGAACCAGCTGTTGACAAAGGAATGTACCAAAGATTGGTAGGTAGACTTATATATCTTACTCACACTCGACCAGACATAGCATACTCAGTGAGCATGATTAGTCAATTTATGCACGATCCAAGGGAACCACATCTTCAAGCTGCTTACAAGGTACTACATTACCTGAAAGGCAATTCAGTGAAAGAAATTTTGTTCAAAAGGAGCAATACTCTTACTCTAGAAGCTTATACCGAAGCAGATTATGCAGGTTCCCTAATAGATAGAAGATCTACTACAGGATATTGTATCTTTCTTGGAGAAAATCTGGTAATATAGAGAAGTAAGCAGAATGTGGTAGCAAAATTATCTGTAGAAGCAGAATTTAGGGCTATTGCGCAAGGCCTGTGTGAGCTGCTTTGGCTAAAGATTATTCTAGATGATTTGAAAGTCAAATGGGAAAGTCCTATGAGACTTATTGTGACAAGTCAGCTATCAATATTGCTCATAATCCTATACAACATATAGGACAAAACACATCGAAATTGATAGACATTTTATCAAAGAAAAATTGGAGGAAGGATTAGTGTGTATATCTTATGTTCTATCGGGATAACAACTAGCGGATGTTCTAACAAAAGGGCTGAGTAGTTTTATTTTTCAGGGCCTTATATCAAAGCTGGGAATGAAAGATATCTATTCCTCAGCTTGAGGGGGAGTGTTGAAGTGTAAATAAGCTGTAAATAAAATTAGTTTAATATCCCTATAGATTAGGAGAATCCGTTTAAATTTAAATTCCCTAAAATTAAGGAATTTGATTAGATAGATTTCAGATTTAGAATGATTAAGTTTCCTATTCTTATCTTGTAATCTCCTATATATTTCCTAGGAGTATACTGAAGAGGAATGAATAAAAATTTCAGCCTACTGCAACCAAGCAGAGTGATCCCGTTACCATCCCATAGATCACCCCATATCAAACATTCCTTTAAGGTACATAATCTAAACAAACCCACATACAATGACATCCACCTAACCTGAACAAACCCACAATACAAAAACATCCACATAATCTGAACAAACCCACATACAATGGCATCCTTTCATCGAAAATTGAAAGCATCACTGAAAAGAATTGCGAACACCAATCATCATATACTGTAAACTGATCATAAACCAGCATCTTTCGCAAAGCATAAAGACTAATCCAAGACAAGGCATAAATCACAGAAAATCGCACCCCTGCTTATAATATCACAACCCCGATTATATTCCAGAAAAGGGCAAAAAAACACCCCAAAAAGAGAAGCAGACAATAATGAAGGGGGCACAACCCCGATTATATTTCCAAAAAGGGGGAAAAAAAACACCCCAAAAAGAGAAGCAGACAATAATGAAGGGAGCGCACCTGAATCTGCCTTAGAGCAGAACACTCGATGCAAGTCTCGATCTCCCGAAACTGCTGCATGATCGGCGACATCACCTGCTCCAGGCTGACCTGTTGCTCATCGCGCAGATCCAGCTTGCAACCGACCACGATCACCGGTACCTTCACCTGCCCATCCGGATCAAGAACAAGACTCTATAATCTATCAAAATTCCTCTAAAAGGATAATAAAAAAAGAGGCAACTTTTGTGGACGAGGAAGGCTCAGAACCTCGAGGCGACGGAGCTCCGGGAGCCAATAGGTACTGAGGCGGTCGAGGGTGGAGGGGCGGTCGCAGGCGTAGGTGAGAACGATGGCGTCGGCCATCTGGCACTCGCTGATCAGCTTGCTCTTGTTCTCCGGACTGCAAGAACGGATTTTTGGGGTGTATAAGCCAAAACCAGGGCAATAAGAGAGAGGGAAGGGGACCGACAAAAGGAATAGGACCTGGAAGAGGTGTCGACGATGGTAATAGGGACGCGATCGGGATAATAGTCGGCGGGGAGGCGAGTGGAGGGCATAACATGGGGGACTTTCTCGGGGAAAGTCTCGGTCGCGACGGAGACGACAAGGCTGGACTTGCCGGTGCCGGGGTCGCCGATGACAACGACAAGGACGCTGGTCCGGCCGCCGACGCTCGCGGGGTTGGCAGCCATGGAGGAGAAAGGGAGGGGGGGACGATCGCCGGCGCTGGGATGAGAGGGGAGAAGGGGTGGCCAACTAAGACGACGAAGAGGAGGAGCGGGTGCTACTGGGTGCCCTAATCCGTAATCCTGGGGAGGGAGGAGAACGGAGCTGTTTTTCAAACCGGTGTCAAATGACACCGGTTTTACGTGAATGGTGCGTGCGAAGATTTTTTTTGTTGCAACGTGCAATTCCCTTGCTCTTCTTCTCTTATTTGAAAAAGGACGGAAGAAAAAAAAAAGATAATATCTTGAAAAAAAAAAAAAATATAATTATATTAATTATATTATAAAATAAAATAAATTAAAAAAAAATAAAAATAAAAAAAATAAAGATATTTTAGTCTTTCTAGAAAGTATAACTTAAACTTTTTCTCTCTTCAATTTACCTCGATTTTGGGGTTAACAAATTTACGCATGTAAAAGGAAGGGAACCAGTTACTCCCATTCTTTTCTTCTTTTCTTTTACTTTTCTTTCAAACAAAATAACTTATGACCTTTTACTTTTTTTCTTTTCTTTCCTTCTCCATCCAAACAGATTCTTAAACAATACTTATGTAAAAAAAATTTCACACTCGTCGGTGTAAAAAAAAACGGTTCCAAAAATGGCTTCCGTTCTCATTTTTCTCGAGTCCTTTCCAAATCAGTGTTATTTGGCATCAAATTTTTTTTTTTTTTCTTTTTTGCGAAAGTAATGTTAAAGGTAGCGCTTTTAAGAAACACATATATATCGATTCGTACAAATGTTTTTTTATGGTTATCAGAGATACTAGCATCCATCGGTGATAACGTTAAAAGATTTTCTTGTAACCAACCTAAATTCCATAATAAAATAAATTTTTAAAGATAAATTTTCGATAAACATAATAATATACGGAAAATTTAGCCTTTCCAACTAAAAAATTATTCACTAAATAATTTGAAAATAATGAGATTGTTCCTAACACAAAATCCTATTTGTTCCTTGCAAAGAACTCCCCAATTGACCCGACCCTTTTACTTGCATGCAATTTGATACCCCTAGGCCTTGAGTCTTCTTTCCACCGCCCAAAAGTCCCATACCGTCTAGAAATCATGTGAAGTTCTTCTCTTCACACCGCCTAGGACTCTTTTCCACCTAGGACTATTCTCCAATTAAGACTTCACCTTAACCATTGGATAAAGAGATAAAGACTAGGATCCTCATATCCACCATCCTAAAGAGTAACTCTATCTCTAAAATATGGTGAACTTTTAGTGATAAAATCTCCAACTAGTATCTCTAAGAATCTCCTTATAAATAGGACTCCATCTTAGCCATCCAATGGCCAAGATCTCATGCAAGCCACCGCCTCAAATCTCCTTTAAGAAAATATGATGGCATCTCTTTTGTCGTGCTGTGCGGGCCTACCCAACGGCCATGCCATGTTGGCCGTGCCACCTTGGTCGCGCCTGCTAGGCTAGCCGTCAGCCTGGGCGGTCTGGGTCGTGCGTCCAACTGGACCGCGCGTTTGCGTGCCTAACTGGTCGTCGCGTCCTTCGTCTGGGCATCCTTCGTCTGGGCTGAACCGTGACATATAGCTTGAGATAATGTTTTTTAAAAATACTATTTTAATAATATTTTTATTTTATTATATTAAATAAAAAATATTATTTAATATTATTATCATAAATATTTATTTATATTAAATTAATGTTAAACGACCACGATTTGAAAAAAGGGCTCACGAGAACGGATACAGCGAGGACGATATGGGAGGCGTGGCGGCGCCTACACTCTATATTTATGGGATGTATTTCCTTCGCTTGGCCTTTCCAAAGTATATCGAGTATATATTTCGGTATTTAACTGCCCATTAATTTAAGTACTTTTAAGTTTTAACGAATAATTTATCAGCTGACGGATCGTCCATTAATTAGTCCTCCCATCTAAACCGTGTAATAAGCCGGTCACGTGATGAAAATTTTAAATTAATATAAACATTTTCAGTTTTTAAATAACATTTAAGTAGTTAATTATCATTAATATTATTAAAATATTTTATTGATATAAATAATTATCTAAATGGGTGTATTATGTATGTGCCTTACAATTTTAATATTCAAAGGGCGTGTTGCAGCTGTTCTTCAACGAAAAGATATGCTAGAATTTTAAATTAATATAAACTCTTTCAATTTTAAATAATTAATTTATCAAAATGGGTACCTTATACACCTTACAATTTTAATATTAGAAAAGATGCTGGAGTGCATTATAGTTTACGTTGGAAGAAAGAAAAAAAAAACGTATTAGAATTTTAAATCAAAATAAACTCTTTAAACTTTTTGATGGGGCCAGTTAACCTCAGAGGCAACGAGGAGAGCATATCCCAAGTCGGCCCGGTTCCTCAATGGCCTCCCAAGTCAGCTTCAGCCTCGGCCAAACATACCTCGGCCAAACATACCTCGGTCAGCTTTAACCTCGGCCAACATACCTCGATCAGCTCAGCTTCAGCCTCGGCCAACATACCTCGGTCAGCTTCAGCCCTTCCTCAATGGCCTCTCAAGTCAGCTTCAGCCTCGGCCAAACATACCTCGGCTAGCCTTAGTCTCGGTCAGCTTTAACCTCGGCCAACATACCTCGGTCAGCTTCAGCCTCGGTTAGCCTCAGCCTCGGCTAGCTTCAGCCTCAGCCAACATACGTCAGCCAGCTTCAGCCTCGGCCAACATACCTTGGCCAGCTTCAACCTCGGCCAGCCTTAGCCTCGGCAGCCACCCAAGCAGTGGGGTCCACGTGCATGGCTCCATCACTATCCGCACAAGACAACAGATTGTGAGGGACATATCTGGCAAGCACTGTAATGGTCGTCCACATCCTGCAAGCCTGCAATAGCCTGCAACAACCATCCAAATCAAGTGGCCACCCACTTTGACAAAACTTAATCCACCAACTATGTAGCCACCTTCTCTGACGGGACATGACCTGTACCTCTGACATATCAAAGAAGGAAGCAAGCCCTGCCATTGCTGCCATCATCTTAAATGCTCTGAGTGGCAGCACCTCAAATCTCACAAGCATCAGCTCTGGCATTTCATCCATAAAAAGTTATCGTTATGAGGCCTCAACCACTCAAACCAGACAAACTCTAAGCATCTATAAAATGGGTAAGAGGGCTAGAGCACTTCTCTGAGCTCTCTCTCTTATTCTCTCTTTCGAGCTTGGCTGTTGCCCAGAGCATTGATTTGAGTATCGGAGGGTCCCCACTGGAATCTTTGGCCCCCGGGATTTTTTGCAGTCTCTTAGTCGCGAGGAGCTCGCCGAAGGATCCCGGGCTCGCTGAAGGAGGCGATCGTATGCTCACGGACATTCGAGGGGATGATTTGGCAACAATACTTTTAAGTAATTATTTTAAGCGGTTACTGTTAGTATTACTAAATAATCCTATTTAGATAGATGACTTATTTAAATAGATGGCTTACGCATCTTGCAATTTTAATATTAAAAGAGATGCTGACGTAGTATGTTATAGGTTTCATTGAAAAAAAAAAGTATATCAAAATTTTATAATATAACTCTCTTAGTTTTTTAAATAACTATTTGAAGTAGTTAATCATCGTTAGTATTATTAAATAATTTATTTAATTAGATGATTTTTCTAAATGAATTTAACATTTTAATATTAAAAGCGATGTTGAATTCTATTGTAGTTTTTTATTAGAAAAAAACAACAGTATTAAAATTTTAAAATATTATAAACTCTTTTAGTTTTTCAATAATAATTTTAAGTAGTTAATTTCTGTCCGTATTATTAAATGGTTGTATTTAGATAGATAACTTATCTAAATGGGTGTTTTATCGTCTTGTGAATATTAAAAGCGGAGTAGAGATATACTTTCGGTGTAATTATACCTTTAAATAACTATTTTAAGTAGTTAATCACTGTTAGTATTATTAAATAATTTTATTTAAATAAATGACTTGTCTAAATGGATGTATCATTTTAATATTAAAAGCGATGTTGTATTCTATTGTAGTTGTTCATTAGAAAAAAAATGGTATTAAAATGTTAAATTAATATAAACTCCTTTAGTTTTTAAATAATAATTTTAAGTGGTTAATTTCTCTCAATGTTACTAAATGGTTGTATTTAGATAGATGACTTATCTAAATGGGTGCCTTATCGCCTTGCAATTTGAATATTAAAAGCGATGGTAGATATATACTTTCAATGTAATTATACCTTAAAGTAACTATTTTAAGTAGTTAATCACCATTAATATTATTAAATAATTTTATTTAAATAGATGACTTATCTAAATGGATGTATCATTTTAATATTAAAAGCGATGCTAGATTCTATTGCAGTTTTTCATTAGAAAAAAAGGTATAAAAAATGTTAAATAATATAAATTCTTTTAGTTTTTAAATAATAATTTTAAGTGGTTAATTTCTATCAATATTACTAAATGGTTGTATTTAGATTGATAACTTATCTAAATGGGTGCCTTGCAATTTAAATATTAAAAGCAATGGTAGAGATGTACTTTTAATGTAATTATATCTTTAAATAACTATTTTAAGTAGTTAATCACCATTAATATTATTAAATAAATTTATTTAAATATATGACTTATCTAAATGGATGTATCATTTTAATATTAAAAGGATGTTGGATTCTATTGTAATTTCTCATTAGAAGAAAAAACGGTATAAGAATTTTAAATTAGTATAACATCTTTTAGTTTCTAATTAATGATTTTAAGTAGTTAATTACTGCTAGTATCACTAAATGGTTTTATTTAGATAGATGACTTATTTAAGTGGTCGACAATTTTAATATAAAAGCAGTGGTGGAGGTACCGTTGACTGTTGTTTTTTATTAAGCATGTATTTAGATGAAGAAAAAATAGGAAAGGAAAGAAAATTAACGAAAAAAAATAAAGAAAAAATGAAATTTATCTTGTTTGGATCGAGAGAAAAGTAGAAAGGAAAAAAAACTAGAGAAAAAATAGTGAAAAAAAAGATGATGGGCCTTACCTAAAAGTTTTTATTTTTTTTCATATATTGACCCTTTCAAAGAAAAAACTGATGTATTTTTTAATCATCTGCAATAAAGGTATTATTGTTATTGTAAATTATCAACTTTCTTTTTTCTTTATTTTTCTTTCAAAGTTTTTATTTTCTCTCCACTTTTTTCTTCTGTCTACTTTCTCTTCCTCCATTTCCTTTCCTCCCTACTTTTCTCTTCATAAATGAAATAAATTATATTAGAATTTTAGATTAATATAAACTCTTTAAATTTTAAATAATTATTTTAACTAATTAATTGTTGTTAGTATTATTAAGTAGTTTTATTTAAATAGATGACTTATCTAAATATTGTCCGTATTCGAAATTCAAATTCATCTATTTCAATTCTCATCTATTTCTTCTATTCTATTCATTATCTATTTCTTTAACCTTACCAAAGATTCATTTTTGAAGTGAGCAATTCTTTAGGTTATCTAAAAGTTCATATTGGCATTACGATTCATGCTGCAGTCGTCTAATCCCTTGATCTCTGGTGAGCTTTGCTCTTCTCCATGTCCAACCCTCTCCGGCTTATGGCTTCTGCTATCCCCCCTCCTCCAATGGCCGTGGATGGTGCAAAGAAGGGACGAAGAGCCTGGAACAGGGTCACGAAGCCCGGTTTCATGTGGACCTTCACCGTCGCTGAAAGTGGCGGCGATGCTGGAGGGCCGTTTTCCAACATTGTCCAAGTTCCAGCTGCAGTTTTGGAGGAGGCTAGCAATGGCTGGGAGCAGATGGCCATATTGGCTAGATCCTTCAGCCGTTGGGTTCCATCGGAAGCCATCATCCGGGAATTCCGGCGAGCTGGTGTTCCCGACGATATCTTTCCTGTAAGTCTTGCTCACGATGCCATATCCTTCGTTTTGCTGATCCTCAAAGAGCTGGTGTTGGGAAGACCTTGGGTGGTTAATGGCCAACCGATCGCTACCGAGGGCTGGTGTCCGGAGTTCATACCGGTGGTGGACTCTGTTGCTTCAGCCCTCCTTTGGGTGCAACTGCCCAATCTCCCTCTGGAATTCTGGAACGATGTTATCTTGCGAGAGATTTTGGTGCTGGCGGGCCTCTTCATCTACTTCGACTTTGCTACTCAGCAAAAGAGCATAGGGGGGTATGCTCGGGCGTGCATCCGAATCGACCTCCGGAGCCCGCTCCGACCGGGAGTTTCGGGGGAAGGGTTCACCCTTCTAGCAATAGTTTTAATTCGAACATCTTGAGGGTATCTGCCCAAATTGTGGATCGATTCACCTCTCTGGCCCATGCTCCTTGTCGCCTTTGTCCACTAATTCAGAGAGGCCCTCACATGGTACTCACTTCGGCCCTTGGATGTCAGCCATTCGCAAGCGAGGTCTTCATCTGGCCCACTCACCGGATCTGAAGAAGATGAAGCCACAATTTGCTCCCAAATCGGCTGAAGCTGATCCACAATCGGCTTCATTTTCCCGTTTGGATGTTTGGCAGGAGCCCGGGAAGGTGGCCCGTCGGCAATTGCAGAAGTCAGGCATGGCTCGGGTCTCAGCAGCTGAGGTCCCAGTTTTGGTGGCTGCAGGGTCGATGGAGGCCGAGGACTTGGCGAAGGGTTCCAGCGGTAAAATTGTCATGCCATTTTTATGAAGCAGAAAGCTCTGTGTGCTGGTATCGGTGAACAACTAAGGGCTATACCCTCAGCTTACATTGAATCAAAAGTTTAACTCTAAGAACTCTTTTTCCCTACTGGGTTCAGACATTTAGGTGGATGGGCCTAGGGCTCCTAGGGATGCTAACCTGGGCCCCTCAAAGCGGGCTAGGCCAATGGAGACTAATTCCCTGCGGATTGTCTCCAAACATGAAAAACGCAAAGGTAAAGGAGTAGCTCCTACCACAATGACCACAAAGGACATAGTCACCTTCTCAGTTGCTCCTAACCCTAATTAGGGTTCTGTTGCCTTGGCTAGTAGGTGTGATCTGACTTCTTGTAGCTAGGGTTCAATTCCTAAGGGAGATTTGTCCCAGGCAACTACAGTTGAGGGACAATGCCACGAGTCCGTTGTCTCTTGCCTTAAAGTAGCAATCCAGGGGCAGAGCAATGACTCCTTGCGCTCTGCTGTGTCCCCCGGTGTGATTGGAGCTCGAGTGGAGGATAATCAATTAATGGATTGCACTTCTCAGAAGGAAGAGGATGGTACCTTTCTGATAGTACTATGTTGGAGGACTAGGTTGGGCCCCATCCTCCCCCAGCTAGTAAATGAAGATTTTAGTATGGAACGTTAGAGGAGCTCAAAAACCTTCTTTTCGATCCTCTTTTCAGAGATTGATGCAGCTTCACAATTTCGATATTTGTATCCTTCTGAAAACCCGATTATTGGGTGATAGCCTAGCCCGATTTAGGAGACAGGTTGCCAGATCTTGGACTTCTTATGCGGTGGAGTCGAAGGGTCTTTCTGGTGGGATTATAGCCATATGGCGAAACACATCTATTATGGTGGATGCCTTTCATCAGTGCAACCAGCAGATTGATCTTGTCATCTCAAAGCGACGTATGACCCCTGGCTCCTCTTGGGTGTTTATGCTAGCACTGACTTCAGGAAGAGGCGTGTTCTATGGTCTGAGATATGTTCTCTTCTTGCCCAGGGCTTTCCTTCCATCATTGCTGGGGATTTTAATTGCATCACTAGTGCCACCAAAAAGAGAGGAGATAGGCATGTTATTGACTCAGTAGAAATTTTCGAGTTCAAGTCCTTTATCTCTATAGCGGTGTTACTGGATTTGGGATTCTTAAGTCCCCAATTCATCTGGTGCAACAATTGCCAGGGTTTGGCTCGTGTCTGGGAGAGATTGGACAGAGCCATGGCCACTACCCAATGGCTTCAAAAGCATTCTTCTGTTACCGTTACTCACCTTCCCATGGTTGCCTTCGATCACTGTCCCATTTTGATATCCACCGAGGTTGATTTTCATCAGCGGAAATAGTTTAGATTCGAGCAATTCTGGACCTCCTACTCCTCAGCTTGATCCATCATATCCCAGGTGTGGCATATGCCTGTGCGAGGTAATGCTATTTATCGTCTTGCTAGGCCGCTGGAGTTAGCGAGATGCAGGCTATCTAGATGGAATAGACTGGAGGTCAAGGACCTAGTGAGGAGAATTGAGCTGGTGGAAGCTGATATTGCTTCCCTCTAGACTCTTGAGGATCAAGATGGTTGTCTATCTAATTCTGACCTTACTTCTCTCCAAGCTTTGCTCACCCTTCATCGCTCCTTTCTTCAACAGCAGGAGACTTACTGAAGGTAGAGATCCAGGGTTCAGTGGATTCGTGATGGGGACCGCAACACCAAATTTTTTATCAGGTCACACTGAAGCGTCGTGCTGCCAATCAGATTCAGTGATTAGCTGATGAGGAGGGGCATTATTAGGAGGATATTGATGTCATCCGGGTGCAGTTATTACATTTTTTTTTATCCAGATGGATGGAGCTTTCTGGTGATGGGTCTCCTATTATCCGGGTTCCACCCTTCAGGAAGGTCTCGGTACATGAGAATAACCTTCTTATCAGGTCGATCACTGCGGATGAGATCGCTTGGCCTTATAGGAGCTTGGTCCTGACAAGGCACCTAGGCCTGATGGGTTTCTGCCTTATTTCTTCCGCCACTATTGGAATATTGTCGGCCAGGAGGTTATCCATGCCATTCAGATTGCCTTCCAATTCAAATCCATTCATGTTGAATAAAATTAGACTTTTATCACCCTTGTGCCTAAGCGTTCTGATGCATCCATCCCTCAACACTTTCGGCCCATTAGCCTGTGCACTACATTGTACAAGGTTTGTGCGCGCCTCTTAGTCTCTCGCCTGCATGATGTGATCCTTCATCTAATCTCTGTTGAGCAGGAGGCTTTTATCAGAGGGCGAAGCATATCGGATAATGTCCTTATAGCCTAGGAGTTTATGTATGATCTTCAGTGAGCCTCAGCTAGGCAGTGTCTCATGGCTGTCAAGCTTTGATATGGAGTGCGCTAACGATAGATTGAGCTGGGTTTTTTTTGCACCAAACTCTTCAGGAATTTGGCTTTGATGGCCTTTTCATTGATTGGATTATGGCATGTATTTAGAAACCATCCTTCTCTCTCCTCATCAACGGCAATCATACAGATTACTTTCACTCGGTTGTGGGATTACGACAGGGATGCCCATTATCCCCTTTTCTGTTTATCCTGGCTGCGGATGACCTATCTCGTAAATTTTACCAGGCTTAGCAGGAGCGTTGTATTGCCCCCTTTATGACTGGCCTCCTGGGCCCCTATCTTCATCTTCTTTTTGTGGATGACTATATTCTTCTCGGTCAGGCTACTCTTCGTAATGCAGCTTCTTATGCTTTCATTATTTAGCGCTACTATTAGGCTTCTGGTTAGAAGGTCAACTTCGATAAGTCTTTGATCTGCTTCAGTCCGAAGACTACTAGGTTAGCTAAGAAAGTCATACATCAAACCTTTGGCATCTCTTCTAAGGCTGATCAATTGTCGTACCTGGGGATCCCTATCATGGGGCATCATCCTTGCATTAGTGATTACACTTATATCGAGCAACCGATCTGTAATCGCATTAATGGTTGGCAGGTTACTGGCTTATCCATGATGTTGAGGATAAATCTAATCTGCTCAGTTCTTACGTCCCTTCCTCTACATCTTCTATCTAATACTGTCGTCCCGATTACTTGCATGCGAAGGATAGAGAGATGCTTCAGGGATTTTCTGTGGGCTTCTATGCAGGATGGTCATGGTATTCATCTTCAGGCCTGAGATTTGGTTTGTAGACCGCTTCATGAAGGTGGTCTTGGTATTCAGTCTCTGATAGTCAAGAGAGAGGCTCTAATGACTAGACACGCTTTGCGATTTCTTCTTGAAGGAGATGCTATCCATACTTAGGCGACTTGCCCTTTGTATGGGATGACAAGAGAAAAAGACTACTGACCATGCTATCTTCATCTGCCCCCGAGCGAACTAGATCTGGCGGAGGATGGGTTATTACTGCAGAGTGGATGATTTGGGCTCTTTGCGGTCTTCTTTCGTTCATGATCTTTGGAGGGCCACCAAGCAGTAGGGCGCCCTATGGATAGTTACTACATATTATATTTGGTTATCGCGGAACCTGCTTATCTTCACTAATGATGCTATTTCTTCCCATAGGATTGTGCGGAAGGCTAGATCTCTTTCCAGAGAATTTGCACTCCATCACAATGAGTTTGATATTGACACCTTTGGCCACTGGGGTTCCCATGCTACTTCGGTAGTAAATCGGCATACGGTTTTCATCTTTTGGGAGCCCTCCCTTCAGGGTTTGTTAAAATTAACTTTGATGGAAGTGTTCAGGGAAGGTTAGCAGAGTCAACTTTTATCATTAGAGGGATCAATGGAGCTTTGCTGTCAGCGGGCGGTTTTGGTACCCTAGACTCCTCTGTTCCTATGGTTGAGCTTTATGCAGCCTGGGCTAGTATATCTTACGCTACACGGTTTCTTCATGCTCACAACTGTTCATTGAGGGGGATTCTCTAACGGTCATCCGGTGGCTCTGATGGATGGCTGCAACCAAGCCCCATCAATCCCCTACTCCTCGACATCTGATCTATTTTTTGGGATCTTCATAGTGTCCACATCCGGCATATCTATCGAAAAGCTAATTCTGCGACGGATTGGGTGACGGCTTCTGTGGACCATTATGCGGGTGTTTGGATATAGAACCAGGATGGCCCCTGCCCCTTCTTCTTAAGTAAATTTTGTATTCTGATATATTAAGTTGATTCATACCAGGTTAGTGTGATCATTCATCTGTACCAAAAAAAAAGTTCATATTGATTCATTTTCGAAGTGAGCAAGCTTATTGAGAAAACATTAGAGCATGAAGCGGTTACTAGGAAACAATTTCATCCTTCACTACAGCTATAATAGTTTAAAGAAGTGTTCTTACCTCATGACAACTAAGTATTCTTCTCTAATGGATGGAAGGAGTGGTGTATCGGTGTTGGTTGCTGAAAATTTATTACTATATCATAGCACATGTTCTTCGACTTCTATAAGTGAAATCCAATTATCCAAATGGAAATCCAATAAATGGACAAGGAAACATTGCCATGGAGAGCAACAATATAATAGAAATTCAAAGGATGGAGTCTACATCATCTTTTCATGTTAATCGTGTGATAAGTTATACTTTAGAACAATTAAAGTAGCTTGAAGATGATCGCATATGATCTTAAAAAAGTAAGTCTATAAAGAAGTTATTCCAATACATTCGTATCAAAGAAGACACTCTTAAAAGAGATCTATTCGATGAAAATAAATAAAAGAGAGTACATCTTATTGAGGGCAAAAAGGCTAAAGAGAAATTTGAGAATTTTTCTTATATTAAGCTATTAAAGATGAAGATTGACTTCAAGAGAAGCAAAGTTTATAAGTTAAATAAATTTTTGTGTAAGCTTAAAGAAGCACTTAAATAATTGTATAAGAAATTCAAAAAATAAATTAAAAAATTAGGCTTCAAGAGCAATAAAGTTAGGAGTATATTTTTACTAAAATCTCAAATACTGTTAAATTTGTTATTACTATTTATTTTGATAACTTGTTGATTTTTTTTCTTAGTTAACAATTGAGGAAATAAGATTTTTTTTAAATAAGTCTTTGATACGAAAGATACGAGTCCTATAGAAAATTTTAGGTATAAAAATTATCAAAAGAGATGATAAAATATTTCTAATCCAATCACATTATATTGAAAAATTACTAAAAATATTTAATATTTATAATTGCAAACCAAACAAAATTCCTTTATTTAACATGTCATTAATGAAAAATAAAGATGATCTTATTGAATAACAAAATATGCTATGTTGACGCCAAGTCACCTTCCTTGAAAGCCAAGGAAACGAAGGTCTTCTCGCGGGCTCTTGCAAGAAAAGTCCCTAGAGATCGGATATTCCGGTGGGGACCCTCCGACGCTCAAGTCAGTCACTCGAGAACAGACAAGAGTTAACTAGCAGAAGTAAGCTAGAGAACTTGAGTTCAAGATCTTTCCTTATCTTGAGTGCGGGCTTTTATACCTGTTCGAAAGTCTCAGGTTACGTTTCTAGAAGATTGCTGATCTCGAGACACCACTTGCCTGGTAACGAACGGGAGGCAAGGTTGGCAACGAGAGGTCACAATCGGTATGGGCGTGTCAGAGTGTTCGGCTTTGCCTATCATCCGTCAAGTACGGCGCCACGGATGGCAGGCAGATCTGATCGCGACAGGCGCGCGCCATTACGAGGTAGGGCCATGTGTTGTTGCAGTCGAGCGGCGGAGCACGTGGGCATGTGGGGCACGTGAAGCATGTGATCGCAGCGGACGGTTAGCGGGCCCCATGAACGTGTTAGACGGCTCGAGGCCGATGAGGCCGAAGGCTGGCGCTCGAGGCCGAGGGGGACCTCGAAGGACGAAGGGCACCGAAGGTCGAGGCAAACACTCGAGGCCGAGGCCAAGGCGCTCGAGGCCGAGGCTGGCGCTCAATGTCGAGGGGGACCTCGGAGGCCGAGAGGGCACCGAAGGTCGAGGCAGACGCTCGAGGCCGAGGCGAAGGCTCGAGGCCGACCTTTGAGGCCAAGGCCGAGGGGGACCTCGGAGGCCGAGGGGCCCCATGAGGCCGGGGCCGAGCTCCGTCAGTTCACCGTTTGCCTTGACGACGTTGGATCAACCATATCATGCTAGAATTATTAGAAGTCTTATGTATGCAATAAATTGTACAACATAGCATATGTTGCTGGAAAATTGATTAGATTTACTTCTAATCTTAACTTCTAATCCAGTTTTGACCCTCGGAAGAAAGGTCTTCACCAATATTCAAGTATTATTAAGATTAGGCACCTAAAAAAGTTAATCCTAAATCAAATATAATCCTAAATGAAATATCCAACTCCATCAAGCCATTAGAATCATGACTATGAATTTTCAACGAACGGTATGGTCCTTTTAAGGATCTAACGGTGACCTAGAATTGACCTAGAATAGAACAAGAACTTCTGACACATTTCTCTCATCCAAGAATTATTATTTAAGTTTTCCCCACTCATCTTGCACAGTATTTGTAACAAGCACTCAAATGACAACCCTTATGGCGCCATAACATTGATTACATAAGAGATATGCAAAGCTTTTACTTGATCTTGTTTAGAGAATAAACTATTCTCATATTTTAATAAAGCATAGTGGAATTTATCCCAAAATACAATACCATAATATATAAACAGTTATTTTTTCAGATAATGCTATCATCTTGTTGCCATTAACAGCTATTAACAGCCAATATATTCATTGTAAGTAGATAGCTTATAGTGAGTTAGTATTGTCATAGAAACTATCGAAAATCGAGAAGGCATGGCATGATATTCTCAGTCCATAGCAAAATGTATGGAAATCCAAGAGGAATTCAATGCATCCTGTAGTTGAGCCTCTAAACAGTCGGCAACACACCGCCATCTAGATTTATGATATTTCTGCTTGGAAATGCCCGTAGCAAATAAAGCAAAGGCTGAGCAACAGCATAAAACAAAGTTGAAAGTTCCCCTGGTTTGACGGGGCTTAAAGATATCCCCAACAATCCTACATTCTCTCAAACTGCAGTACATTAGTGCTTCATAATACCATCAAGCACTAATCCAATTAACTGAGGTGAGCTTTATTGAGGCGAGCTTTATTTTGGAACTGGCCATTTTTAAAATCTTGCAAACCCCTTCTCCTTCAAGCTTTCAACCGTCTCCCTGATGGCTGTCTCTAGAGGAATATAATCAATGCCTAAGCTTTTTGTCTTTTCCTTTGAGACCTGGCATATTGGCGCAAAGGGCTTGTCATCCGCGCACCTGCCAGCATATGTCGCTTGACAATCAGAGAACAGGTACCAAAAAAGAGAGCTTCATCTAAGTACATTTAAATTATAGGATAACTAGTTGAAGCCCTATACACTTCAAGAACTAATAATTGAATTGACTGATGAAAAAGCACCCTAAACCTCTTCCAAATAAGAAAAGTTGAAAACAAGTTGATAGAGAAGGCAAAATAGAGGTCAATACAAAAGTATACGCGTGTGCTCTGGAAAAAATACATCACAAAACTTGAAGGATATGGGCATCGGAAGACAAAGGGAAAGTAGTCAAGCATGACAGCCTATCAGCTTGTACTGATCAAAACTAACAAAGGATCCAGAACAATTAATCAGTTAATCAAAAAACTTATAGTTGATCCATTTAGCTATTGGGCACGTGGCTTTCATCCTCCATCAATAAGATACACAAGGTTTTCGATCTATAGGGAAATGAAAGTAATGATACTGATTGAGCAGAGCATAGGAATAGCAAAGTTGAGCTAAAGAATAGGATGCTCAAGTAAGATATGGATTTGATCATGCAAGGAAGATCGCCAAATCAGTAGTTATCGTTAGTTTGTAAGGAGAAAAACTTTAGACTGATACCATAAATGGCTTGCTACGTTTGCATTTTCTGTGCCCAAGCCTCTTATGACTTTGGGGGCATAAAAGCCTAAAGAGTAACTAACGACGTTAAAGACAACAAGTATGAACTTAATAGAATCTTGGACAGGCTCATGAGGCGCTCAAGCACAAAGCCATGTCCCATGGAGCATCAAGCACAAAGTAGTCTCTATGGTACCTGTTGAGGGGTAAAATCGTCATTACATTAATATCCGTGCGAGGCGGCTAAGGCTAACCTCCTCCCTTCGGCTCCTCCGGGCTTTCATAGCTCGGCCCCTCCGGGCTCCCGTAGCTCGGCCCTTCCGGGCTTCCATAGCTCGGCCCCTCCGGGCTTCCGTAGCTCGGCCCCTCCGGGCTTCCGTAGCTCGGCTCCCTCCGGGCTTCCGCTCGGCCCCTCCGGGCTTCCGTAGCTCGGCTCCCTCCGGTCTTCCGTAGCTCGGCCCTTCCGGGCTCCCGTAGCTCGGCCCCTCCGGGCTCCCGTAGCTCGGCCCCTCCGGGCTTCCGTAGCTCGGCCCCTCCGGGCTTCCGTAGCTCGGCTCCCTCCGGGCTTCCATAGCTCGGCCCTTCCGGCTTCCATAGCTCGGCCCTTCCGGGCTTCTGTAGCTCGACCCCTCCGGGCTTCCATAGCTCGGCCCCTTCCGGGCTTCCGTAGCTCGGCTTCATTTGCGATCCACAACCTAACACTTACCTCCGCGGAACCTGACGCGGGAGAGCCCGAGCCTACCAGAACGACATCCTAGACAAGGAATCATGTCGGGACGTGGCCTAAAGCCTATCATAACCGCCCCAGGCCTACTCAACCAGATCTCGAGACATCAAGGAGCTCTCCCAGCCGTCGATCTCTGAACAAACAGGGTACGGATTCTAACGGCCCCACAACGGCCTGATTCTGTCCGTCTCCGTATCGTAACAACCTCCGAACCTTCCAGAAGGCGCTCAAGACCCAAGTGACAGTCTATAAATATCAGACTCACAGATTCCCCCAGGTATGCAACTCTTGACGCACTCTCTCCCTGGGCACAGGCACGCGCCTCTTCCACGCGCGCCTCCCTGCTCTCCTGAGCAGCTCGTCGACGCTCCTGCCCTCTGGAGCTTCCGATTGGTCGCCCCCGGAGAGGTCTCCCGGAGAGATCCACCTCCCACTGTCTGGTTGATCGCCGATTTCTTCTCCACTGACTTGAGCGTCGGAGGGCCTTCCGCGGAGGACCACCCCCAGCGTCCCCCCGCGTGTGGGCTTCTTTTTGCAGGTCCGCCCCCCTCTTCCTGGAGATCGACCGCGCCCGAGTCGGAGGACGGATCCCGGCGGCAACAGATTGGCGCTAGGGGAAGGGTCTCAAGTCCCATTAAAACTTGAAGAAAGGAGACAAGGATCTAAATCCGGAGAAGAACCTCTCCAATGGCCAATCGGAGGAGAGCAACCTCTGATGCCCAAGATCAGGTCGCCTCCCAGAGGCCTGATCCGACTGGCGCTACAGCGCCGCAACCCCCACCGGTCGAAACTCTGTCGCCGCCTGCTATCCCGGTGACCCAAGACCAGTTCGCTATGCTGGTCCAGCAAGTCCAGGCCCTTACCCACCTGGTTCAGGAGCGCCTTGCAGCTCCTCCTGCTTCGCATCCCCAGAAGGAGGCGGCGATTCCTTCTTCGCCGACCTCCTCCTCTGATTTCCATGGGTCCGCGGATCCCCCATATCGGCCCAGGGGGGACAAACCAGTTCCGCGAGCCGGTTGTGATAGAGATCCTCTCAGATCTCGGCGAGCCCGCTCCCTCTCCCCGGCGACATCTCACCACGATTCTACGCCATCCTTGCGATTCTCACGCCCAGCTCCTCCTCTCACCGGTGAAGAGGAGATCCGCCGTCAGATCCAGGAGATGCGTCAGGAGCTGGACGCCGCCAAGCAGACCCATCTGTCCCAGCCCAAGGCGGAGCAGGGCATCCCTTTCTCTAAGGGGATCATGGAGGAAGTGATTCCCTCCCATGTCAAACTGCCAGCCGTCGAGCCCTATCACGGCTCCACCGACCTGGACGACCATCTCAGTAGCTTCCGGTCAATAATGATGTTCCACGGAGCATCTGATGCGGTCCTCTGTCGAGCCTTCCCATCCACCCTCAGAGGATCCGCCGAACCTGGTTCAACGCCTTGAAACCGGGTTCCATTGACTCATTCGACGAGCTGAGCCGCCTTTTTATTGGCCAGTTCGTCAGCAGCCGCCGCCATCGACGAAGATCCGACTCCCTCTCCGAGGTTAAGCAGAGAGAGGGGGAGTCCTTGAGAAATTACTTTGGCCGTTTCAACAAGGCCATGTTGGAGGTGGACCACCTTAATCATGAGGTGGCTATGTCCGCCCTGGCGGGGGAGTTTCGAAGGAGAGCGACTTCTACCTGGCAATGGAGGTCAGCTACCCCCCATGTCTCTCTGATATGATGGCCCTTGCGGACAAGTACGCTAGGGTCGAGGAGTCGCGGAGAATGGCCCGCGCTGAGCAAGCAAAGAAGAAGCAAGAGCCCAAAATCCCCGACAGGCACCGTCCCGCCCGTCGACCAAGTCCGCCTCACCGCCAAAGAGTCCCTCCGCTGCCAAGAAATCGCTTCCGGAGTCCTCCTAGGCGATTTGATCGCTATACTCCGTTGACTGTGCCCCGAGCGCAAATCCTTATGGAGATAGAGCGCCAACTTCCCCGGCCAGTGCCTCTCCGAGGGAACCCGACCCGAAGAGATCCTTCCAAGTACTGCCGCTACCATAGGGAGCACGGTCATGACACTGAAGAATGCTGGCAACTAAAGAATGAGATAGAGAGGCTGATTCGGCGGGGACGGCTAGATCAGTTCAGGAGGGCGCCCGAGCCGCAGCAACAAGGAGGTGACCGTCAGCTCGAGCTCCAACAACCTCCTCCTCCACCCAATCCACCCGTGATTGGCCGCATCAACATGATTGAAGAGGCCGGCGGATCGAGCCCCAGGGGCGGCGGTGAAGAACCGGCGCCAAAAAAGGCAAGAATGGGCGAACTCTCCTTCTCCGATGACGATCTTCTGGGAATACAACTTCCCCATGATGACGCACTAGTTGTATCCCTCAATTTGAACAATTATGATGTAAGCTGAATCCTTGTTGATAGTGGAAGCTCGGTAAATGTTTTGTACCTCGGTGTGTTTGCCAGGATGAAATTGCTCATAGAAAACCTTCGAGCCGTGGATTCCGCCCTGATGGGATTCACCGGCGACGTCATTATCCCGGAAGGAATCATCACCCTGACGGTCCGCGCGGGAACCTGGCCCCTTGTGACTATTGTACAGACCGATTTCCTAGTGACCGACCTCAGATCCCCATACAACGCCATATTCGGCAGGCCTGGCTTAATGTCCCTCAAGGCAGTTGTCTCTATCCCACATCTATCTATGAAGTTCCCCACCGAGCAAGGAGTTGGGGTGGTTCGGGGAAGTCAGGCCATGGCTCGGCAATGTTTCGTTACGAGCCTTCAGTCTAGAATGCCCGAAGTTGACGGGCTAGACGCTCGCGAAGACTTCGCCGAGCAACGGGGAGAACCGGCAGAGGAATTGGAGGAAGTACCGTTGGACGAAGCTCAGCCCGATCGAACCGCAAGGATCGGGTCGCTACTCAAAGGAGAGTCTCGGCACAGGCTGATCAGATTCCTCCAAAGCAATGCCGACGTCTTCGCCTGGACCGCCTCCGACATGCCAGGAATCAACCCCGAGGTCCTCGTCCACCATCTCAATGTGAACGAGAGGCACAGGCCTGTTAAGCAGAAGAAGAGAAGCTTCGCCCCAGAGCGGCAAAAAGCCATTGAAGAAGAGGTCGACAAACTCATAAAGGCCAACTTCGTCCGAGAGGTAAATTACCCAAACTGGCTGTCAAATGTCGTGATGGTGAAAAAGTCGAACGGCAAATGGAGGATCTGCATCGACTTCACCGACCTCAACAAAGCCTGCCCGAAGGACAGCTTCCCCCTCCCTCGGATCGATCAGCTCGTGGACGCCACCTCAGGCCACCAGATGCTGTCATTCATGGACGCCTATTCCGGCTACAATCAGATCCGAATGGCCCCCGAAGATGAAGAAAAGACCGCCTTCATAACCGATCGAGGTACCTACTGTTACCGTGTTATGCCTTTTGGTCTTAAGAATGCAGGGGCGACCTACCAGCGGCTGGTTAACAAGGTGTTCAAGGAACAAATCGGCCGGAACATGGAGGTGTACGTGGACAACATGCTGGTTAAAAGCAAGGAGGCGTCACAGCATGTCGAGGACCTCTCGGAGAGCTTTGCAACGTTGCGCAAATATGGGATGAAACTCAACCCGACCAAGTGCGCCTTCGGCGTTAACTTGGGGAAGTTCCTCGGCTTCATGGTCTCCCAGCGAGGTATCGAAGCTAACCCCCAGAAGATTCAGGCTCTCCAACAAATGGCCCCCTGCATCTATCAAAGAGGTCCAGCGCCTAACCGGGAGGATAGCGGCCCTAAACCGCTTTGTGGCACGGTCGGCCGAGAGATGCCTCCCCTTCTTCAAAACTCTCCGATCGGCCAAAAACTTCCAGTGGACTCCCGAATGCCAAAGGTCGTTCCAAGATCTCAAGAAGTACCTCGGCTCGCCCCGCTCCTCAGCAGTCCGACCCCAGGAGAGACCTTATTCTTGTACCTGGCCGTTTCGGAGGGCGCGGTCTGCTCGGTGCTGATCAAGGAAGAAGGCAAGATCCAGAAGCCGATCTACTATGTGAGCAGGCTGCTCCGCGATGCGGAGAGGTACAGCAGGATTGAAAAGATGGTGTTAGCCTTGATCACCTCAGTTCGAAAGCTGCGACCGTATTTCCAAGCACATTCCGTGATGGTCCTAACTGACCAGCCCATCAAGACGGTTGTCCACCGTCCCGAGACATCGGGAAGAATGACCAAATGGGCATCGAGCTAAGCGAGCATGACATACATTTTCAGCCTCGCCCAGCCATCAAAGCCCAAGTACTGGCCGACTTCCTCCTCGAGTGCACCATCCCGAAGGACGGTTCTACCCCAGACTCCCTTGAAGAGCCGAAGTCTGGAGCCCGGTGGCTCCTCCACGTCGACGGGTCGTCCAATGCCCATCACTCCGGTGCGGGTCTAGTTCTTACTAGTCCTGAGGGGATAACTTTCGAGTATGGCGTCCGATTCTCCTTCCCAGCTTCCAACAACGAAGCCGAGTACGAAGCTCTGTTGGCCGGTCTCCGGATCGCCCACAATCTGAAGGTGGAAAAACTCAACGCCTTCACCGACTCTCAGCTGGTAGCCGGCCACGTTCGGGGAGAATTTGAAGCTCGGGAGCCGAACATGATTCGATATCTCCAGGAGGTGCGTAACTTGCTTCCCCATTTTTCCGAATTTGAAATTATTCAGATTCCCAGATCTGAGAACGCCCGTGCCGACCTACTCTCCCGACTGGCAACCACGGAGACGATGGATGCCGAACAAAAGTTCCACCTGGAGACTCTGGAAAAACCGAGCATCACGGAGGCCGACCGGGTGATGCAAGTTGAGGCCGAACCATCCTGGTTCGACCCTATCCTCAAATATCTCAAAGAAGGGTCGCTTCCGTCCGACCGAAGAGAGGCGAGGAAGCTGAAGCTGCAGGCCATCCACTACGTGTTGATTGACAACCAACTGTACAAGCGGTCATTTTCCATGCCGCTGCTTAGATGCCTTCGCCCATCAGAAGCGGACTACGCTCTGCGCGAGGTACATGAAGGGATCTGCGGCAACCATTTGGGAAGCCGGTCCCTCTGCCATAAAGTGCTGCGACAAGGCTATTACTGGCCGACCATGCAGAAAGACGCGGACGATCTGGTCCGCGCCTGCGACCCCTGCCAAAGACATTCAAACGTCCAAAGACTCCCTTCCGCCGAGCTAGTTTCTATATCCTCCGCTTGGCCCTTTGCCAAGTGGGGGATGGACATCCTCGGCCCATTCCCGCTTGCAACAGGGCAGCGAAAATTCTTGTTTGTCGCCATCGACTACTTCACCAAATGGGTCGAAGCGGAAGCGGTCGCACAAATTACCGAGGCACGGGCCCGAGACTTTGTGTGGAGGTCCATCATTTGCCGATTCGGCCTCCCTCATACTATAATCACCGATAACGGCAAGCAATTCGATAACTCCAAGTTCCACCAGTTCTGTGAAGAACACGGAATCCGTCACCACCTTACTTCGGTCGGGCACCCACAAGCCAACGGAGCAGCCGAAGTAACCAACAGGACCCTCCTCCAGGGAATCAAAGCTCGCCTCTCCAGAGCCCAAGGCAGGTGGGCGGATGAACTACATCATGTCCTATGGGCTTACCGCACAACCCCGAGAATCCCGACCGGCGAAACTCCATTCCGAATGGCTTTCGGCACAGAGGCCGTTATCCCTGTGGAGGTCGGCCTCCCATCATTGCGAGTAAAAGCTACTCGGAGGAGGCTAGCGACGAACAACTCCGCACCAACCTCGACCTGATAGAGGAAATCAGAGAGAAGGCTCGGATCAGAACGGCTGCCTATCAACAAAGGGTGGCCCGTTACCACGCTTCCAGAGTTAGAGGGAAGACCTTCCTGCCCGGCGACCTTGTCCTCCGAAAGGCCTCTGTTTCCAAACCGCTGGAGCAAGGGAAGCTGGCGCCAAACTGGGAGGGCCCATATAAGGTCGCGGAGATTATTGGACCGGGAACCTACAAGCTGCAGGATCTGGATGGGAAGTCCGTTCCCCGGACTTGGAACGCGGACAACCTTCGTAAATATTATCAATAGGGTATGTCCTCTCTGAATTCATCTTCGCATGCCTCCCTACACATTCCTGCTTATCTGTTTCCTCAAAACCTGTTGCGTGAATCATTATGCACTATATTGCTATAAATTGCAAGAAGAAACAGATACTGCTTACCAATCCTCGGCACAACCGAGCTGTCTGTTTGAACAGGAATCTCCGAACCTTGGCAGGGCCAAGTAAAATATTCTCCGAACCTCGGCAGGGCCGAGCAACAAGTCTCCGAACCTTGGCAGGGCCAAGTAAAATATTCTCCGAACCTCGGCAGGGCCGAGCAACAAGTCTCCGAACCTTGGCAGGGCCAAGTAAAATATTCTCGAACCTCGGCAGGGCCGAGCAACAAGTCTCCGAACCTTGGCAGGGCCAAGTAAAATATTCTCCGAACCTCGGCAGGGCCGAGCAACTCCGAACCTTGGCAGGGCCAAGTAAAATATTCTCCGAACCTCGGCAGGGCCGAGCAACAAATCTCCGAACCTTGGCAGGGCCAAGTAAAATATTCTCGAACCTCGGCAGGGCCGAGCAATCTCCGAACCTTGGCAGGGCCAAGTAAAATATTCTCCGAACCTCGGCAGGGCCGAGCAACAAATCTCCGAACCTTGGCAGGGCCAAGTAAAATATTCTCGAACCTCGGCAGGGCCGAGCAACAATCTCCGAACCTTGGCAGGGCCAAGTAAAATATTCTCCGAACCTCGGCAGGGCCGAGCAACAAGTCTCCGAACCTTGGCAGGGCCAAGTAAAATATTCTCCGAACCTCGGCAGGGCCGAGCAACAATCTCCGAACCTTGGCAGGGCCAAGTAAAATATTCTCCGAACCTCGGCAGGGCCGAGCAACAAGTCTCCGAACCTTGGCAGGGCCAAGTAAAATATTCTCCCTTCTCCTTGGCAGGGTAAAATATTCCCGAACCTCGGCAGGGCCGAGCAATCTCCGAACCTTGGCAGGGCCAAGTAAAATATTCTCCGAACCTCGGCAGGGCCGAGCAACAAATCTCCGAACCTTGGCAGGGCCAAGTAAAATATTCTCCGAACCTCGGCAGGGCCGAGCAACAAATCTCCGAACCTTGGCAGGGCCAAGTAAAATATTCTCCGACCTCGGCAGGGCCGAGCAACAAATCTCCGAACCTTGGCAGGGCCAAGTAAAATATTCTCCGAACCTCGGCAGGGCCGAGCAACAAATCTCCGAACCTTGGCAGGGCCAAGTAAAATATTCTCCGAACCTCGGGCAGGGCCGAGCAACAAATCTCCGAACCTTGGCAGGGCCAAGTAAAATATTCTCCGAACCTCGGCAGGGCCGAGCAACAAATCTCCGAACCTTGGCAGGGCCAAGTAAAATATTCTCCGAACCTCGGCAGGGCCGAGCAACAAATCTCCGAACCTTGGCAGGGCCAAGTAAAATATTCTCCGAACCTCGGCAGGGCCGAGCAACAAATCCTCCGAACCGTGGTAAGGCCAGGTAAAGTCATTCGGGTTGGAACCCCAAATAAAAACTGAAGCACTCAGGCCCCGGCTAAAGCCGGGCGGCCTCCGAATGGTCCCCGAAGGACTTCGTCCGGTTTGAAAACGAGCACGTTAAACAAAAACCATCGACGCGCAAGAAGAAGCCACCATTGGCAAACCCCCTCTTGAGGCCGTTGAGCCCCGCGTAATCGGCCAAAGGCCCCAAGCAGAGCTAGGGGATCCCCTCTCTGCTACTGAAAACCTTTTGGGTGACGCCCCTATAACCCGTCGTTCAAAGCGCCTACATCAACGCTAAAAAACGATGGGTCACGCCAACACCCTGATTCATCACACGGGCCAGGGCCATAAACTCTTGAAGAAAGGGACTTCAAAAACAAGATCCATCTTTCATTTATAAAAAGAGAGGATTACAAGGAGGCAGTAAAAAAACAAAAAGGGAGGCCCTAAATCAGAATTCGGAGTCACTCCCGAAGGCTAGCAGCTCCTCCAGGCGCTCCGTCAGGTCAGCCACCTGCTGACGAAGGGACGTAATTTCCTCCTCTGCCGGTCCATCAACCGGCGTGAGGCCTCCGCCTCCCTGACCGACACGTCCAGGTACTCTTCGGCGATCCTCGCGAGCTGCTGATTATTCGCAAAGGCCGACGCTAGGCCCTCCCCGTCAACAGTGACGGAGGTGCGCCTCCCCTCCGAACGCGGCAGGCTGTCAAGCGAGGAACGCGACTCGACTGATGATCCTGGAGAGGCCATTTTTTCTAACTTATACCGAGGGATGGCCGAAACCAATGCCCCTCGGTCGTATTTATACTCGCCAAGCAGGTGTCTCTATCGGTCGCGCCGTAACCACCGACCCATAAGAACTTGCCACGCGTCGCCGTTTCAGTGCTTGCGAAATCCGAAGTGTCGCGCCCCATCCCGAGCGAGATCGGTAAGCGCGAGCAGTTGCTCGGGAATTCCCCAAGCAAACATTTTCCGATCTGTCGGCCCTCACAATAAATGCGTTCGGCGCTTCCCCGAGCCTCTTGATGCCGGCCTCTTTTTCGGGAAACGCGGAAGTCCGGCATTCGGCCAATAACCTGTCCCCTCGGGAAGAGTAGCGTCACCAATAGAAAAGCGTGACAAATATACCGCCCGTTCCGCTCTGGCGTCCCTTATCAAACGCCACGTGGACCTAACGCCGTGGCCCACAATGACAATTGAGTCTCTCCCTTGAGCCCACATCTCGAACCTCGGCTGGGCCGAGCGAGCTAAATCTCGAACCTCGGCAGGGCCAAGTCAGTTATCTCCGAACCTCGGCAGGGCAGAGTGACAAAATCTCCGAACCTTGGCAGGGCCAAGTCAATTATCTCCGAACCTCGGCAGGGCCGAGTGACAAAATCTCCGAACCTCGGCAGGGCCAAGTCAGTTATCTCCGAACCTCGGCTGGGCCGAGCGAGCTAAATCTCCGAACCTTGGCAGGGCCAAGACAAACACCTTCGAAACTCGGCCGGCTCGAGTGACAGGTTCCCTGAACCATGACGAGAAAAAGTATGGGTTCCTGAACTTCGGCCAAGGCCGACCCACGATAAATCGGGCTCCGGCAAAAGCAAAGCAGTAAAGTGCCAAACTTCTGATCAGAGCAGGGGCATATTTCGCCGAACGATCCCTGAACCGCCACACACGAACCTCGGTTAGTTCGGACGGCGCGGGATCCTCGTCTAGGGACGAGCGGAACGCCTTCGCACTCCGCGAACAACAATGACTACAAGCTCGGCGCAAAAGACAGAGATTGAAAAAAAGAACATAACCCTTTATTGCCGATCGAGATCAGTTACAAATGCCTCACAGGCGTTACAAGAGCATTGAAATGCATAAAATAAAGCAAATACAAAACCCGGACAACTGCTCCAAAGCAGACCTAGGCAACTGTGATGTTCCGACGTCCGGATCGACAAATCAGGCAACCACGAAACGGTCAGCCCGCCTGGACGGATGATAAAGCTGACCCTCCATGGCCCCGGATGAATTAAAAGATCCAAAAGAGGCATGGCCCGTGGATGCTGATTCTGAGGATTCGGACGTCCCAGCCCGCTCCCCTAGGAGGGGGTGCTGGATCGCAGGCCGCGTCCAGCCGAGAGAACGGGGACCATCCGACCCCGGTTGCTCCCATATTCTTCCTCCCGTGGCAAGGATTCCCCTCAGAGAAGGGACGGGAACCCAAGCCAGCGAAAGAGGGAGAGTCTGTGCGTGCTACGTGGGTGTCGATACGCTTCCTACCGTAAGCCCCCCGTAACGAGCCACAAAGATCACATAGGAAGCGCATATGTGCGCTCTCCGTATGATCTCTGCGCCCCTCTTGTGCGCTCTCCATATGATCTCCGGGACTCATCCCCTAAGGGCGAGCCATTCTTCGGCAGCTCCCCAGTCGCCCCAGCTATCCGGCGGCAAGGAGCCTATGAGAGGAAAGCTTGATCCTCCCACTCGTGGCAGCAGAGAAATGAGCATGATGGAAGCTCTAATGGAAAATGCACTTTGGGGATAACCAAATATGACCCCTTTCTCCCCTTTTTATAGGCAGGAAAGAGCCGGGAAAAGCTATCAAAGCTGAAAGTCCCGAGATTCAAACACCTGGCCCACGCCTCCACGTGGCCCCTCAGGATAGACGCGGCGCCCCACTGCGCGCCAAGCCCACCACCTGAGTTATGACGTGTACGAAGATCTCCTGATCCCGAATCACTGTCATTTAATACGGGTGATTACCAGCCAACACCTCGAAAACTGGCGGGCTCAGAGTATCGTCCTTCGAAAGTGACATCCTCCAATGGCGGGCGATGGCGTGCGCGGCGAAGTGATCCGCATGGGAAAAGAGCACCTTCCGGAAAGCTCTGATGCGCTTTATGCCCCCCACTACGCCGTATCATCAATTTTGGTGAAATAAAAACCGAATCACCTGCGGAACAGCAGGGCGTTGACAGAATAGCAGAAAGCGCGAAGGCCTTTTTGCCCGTCGGCCCCAGCCGACCTATTTTTGTCGGCCCCAGCCGACCTACCTGTCGGCCCCAGCCGACCTACTTTTGTCGCCCCAGCCGACCTGTCGGCCCCAGCCGACCTACCTTGCTTGTCGGCCCCAGCCGACCTACTTTGCCTGTCGGCCCCAGCCGACCTATTTGCCTGTCGGCCAGCCGACCTATTTTTCTGTCGGCCAGCCGACCTATTTCTCCATCGGCCCCAGCCGACCTACTTTTCTTATCGGCCCCAACCGACCTACCTTCCTCGTCGGCCCAAACCGACCTGTTTTGCCTATCGGCCCAAGCCAGTACGTTTTCCTAGTCTCGGAACAAAGATGACCCAAGGGCGTCAGCGAGCCATAGGTCACTCACAATCGAGGCTAAACGACAGCGAAGTCACGCAAGAAAGACGCTTAAATGGAAACAGGAAATTCTTTCACTATGAAACGTCAGACAAATGTCTAAAAGACGAGATACAAGAACAGCTCCTAGGAACCGGGAGCCGCATCAGCTTTAGAAAAGCCCTCGGTCACATCTGCGGAAGCGTGACTAGGTTCGCCCTTCTCCAATATTTTCCCCCTCTGCGGCAGTTTGCGACCGTCCCTCAGAAGCTACAGCTTCGCTGGGACCAGGGGCGCCGCCAAGCTCGGCGTCAGAAACATCAACATATTCGTCTTCATCTTCTTCTTCAGACTCGCCATCTTCGGATTTTCAGTACTCAGGAAAGAAAGATCCCATTCCGGGTGCCCACTGAGTATCCTCTGTTTGCACTCTTCCATCCCATGATGGAACGCGTCCACGCTGATAGCGTCTTGCCTCCCCTTAAGTATGGCGAGCTGCGTGTTGGCCTCGGCGGCCTGTTTCTCAGCCTCTGCGACTTGGGCCCGCAAAATGATATTTTGCTCCTCGAACTCGCCGGCCCGCGTCTCGGATTCTAAGCTCTTGCTGCGGCTGGACACAAGTTCGCCTTGAAGAGCCCGAACCTCCAGCCCCAACTCCGCTATCTGAAAAAGCCGAGATAAGTCGGCGTCACAAGAAACCAGTAGAAAAAGCTAAAAATGGGGAGAAGAATGAGGTCGTACCTCCTCCTCTCGTCTGGCCAACCTCTTGGCCGACTCCTCAGCCTCGCTTCTGGCTCTTGTCCTGTCGGCCCAACCAGCTCAACTCTCTCTTGCAGATTGTTGATCTTCAACTGCTTGGCTCCGATTGCCTCCTGGGCTTGGGTTAGCTCGTTGTTCACTCGAGCTATCACCCCTTGTTGCCATTTCGCGCCCTCCTTCAAATGGGCAATTTCGCTGTCGCGGCGCTTCAGTCGCTCCTCCACCTCGCCAAGCATCCTGGTTAAACGCTTCCTCTCGTCGGCGGCTTCCTTCCCAGCCGACCCATACTCTCGCTATGCTCTCTCTGCATCGCCTTCACCTCCGCAGAATGCCTCGATTCGATTCTAGCCAGCTCCAGGCACGCATTGTCATTTCTCGCCAGGAGTTCCCGCAACTCCTCCACCCGGCGCTTCTGCTGGGATATCTCGGCCTGGGAAGCTTGATATGCCGCCCTTATCCCCTGCAAGCCCCTGTCGCTAATTGCCATGAGTTCCTCGAACTTCTCAGACACCTTCAGCCGCGACTGGAGCTCGGCATTAGCCCTCCTGGCTTGAAAACTGGCCCCCGTTGCCAAACTCAAGCGCCAGCATATCGCCCGGGAAAGCAAAACGCTCTGCAAAGACAAAAAATGAATAAGAACCCACAATGGGGTCAATCGGGAAACACCTACCGCACAAGGAAAGTAACTCACCCGCGAGGCATAGGCCCGAGTCATCCTCATCAGGGTTGTGTTATCAATATCGGGAAGGAGATGGATACTCTCGGCCACGCCTGCTGACCGAATGCAGCATCCACCAACTCCAAATCGGCAAATTTGTCCGCGAGGGATCCGCGCCCGGATACAGGGCCGACCTCATCATGGCGAAAACGCCTCCTCAATACCGGCATCCGAGCTGCTGGGTTGGCCAACCCCACCTGAAGGACCGGCCTGGGTGGCCCCCGTCTGATGGGACTTCAACCTCCCAGCCTCCTCTACCAAGGCCCTGGCTTGGGTTTCTTCAGATAATTCAGCTAGCCCAAGTGCCAGCTTCCCCAAAACCTTTTTCGAAGAAGCTCCCAATGTGGAGCTCCCGCCTTGCCGCGTCTTCTCCTTCGACGCCCCTTCCTCGGTTACCACCATTTGTGTCTCCGCCACCGGCCCCCCGAGGTCCCGGCCTGTTCTACCACTTGCATCTCCCCCGCAGGCTCCCCCGGGCCTCAGTCTGACCTGCCTCACTGCTTCCGGACTCCCCCGCAGAGAGACCGGGAGAGGCTCTCCCTGAACCTCTCCAGCTGCGGCTGCCGCCTCTCCTCTCCTACCAGAGCCAATGGCGGTCCCACGGGGACAGTAGGCTCCTCGGCGATAACCACCTCCGCCAAATCCGCCGCTGATTCCTCTTTCAGGGGGACGCGGTCGGGTGAGCCATCGGAGCCTCGTCCGAGCTGTCCGAGATATCTAACACGAGAGGGTCGGAGGCCATAACCGCTCTCCCCGGGCTCTCCTTCGCCCCCGGCGCTTCTGCCATGACTGCTCCAGCGCCCGGCGGACTCCTTGCGGAAGCATGAGCCCTTTTTTCGGGCCGGCCACTATCCGCTGATACCTTCCCCTGGGCGTTTTCCTCTCTTCCTCTTGGAGAGGTTCGACAACGCCGACCTTGCGGCTGCCAGATCAGAGCACACATACTCAGGTCCATGCACACTAATCGAGAAAAATACACAGCACGAAAGGGACTTACCTTGCGGGTCCAGGGGACTGAGCCCGGCTGCGAAAAGGGCCCCCTCCGATAGCAGGTCGTTAGCCGAAAACACCTGTCCGTTACGGAGGACGTCCAAGTCCTTCTCCTCCTGCGCCGACAAAGCCGGATGCGTCTCCGCATCCCTTGCAACATCCCCCCATCTCGAGGGAAGTCGGAGCCGACGTTCCCCTCCGCGATAACAAACCGACTCTTCCACCCCTTGATGGAAGAGGGCTTATCCGCGATAACGTTGAAGGATCTCCGGGGCCCGATGTAGGGCCACTCGATTTCCTCCAGGAATCAGGTGGTAGCAGGTGCGAAAAAGGGGAGAGTGGCGACGATCCGAATCTGGTGGCACATCGAGATGAATCCGATGATATTCCGCCAGCTGTTTGGAGCCACCATTGACGGCAGATATTGTAGTGGGTCATGATCTCCTTCACCAGGGGGTGGAGAGGAAAACGAAGACCCGCCTTCAAACTGTCTTCGTAGATGAAGACCCCAGACTCTAAGTCCCGGGTAACTCTATCTTTGAGTTCCGGCGCCCGTAGGACGACGTCCAAGGGCAAGCCATACCACTGATGAATCCTCCCCAAGTCCTCGGCAACGATTTCGGAGGCCACATCGTCGGGGCTCATCGCCATTGAAAGAGGTACCAAACGAAAACGATAAGCGTCAAAAAAGATGGAAGGCCAGAACCCTTTTGAAAGCAAAACAAGGAGACGCCGAGAGCACGCGCACATATATATATACACAATGCGGCCGTCACTTCGCTTCTCCGCCAAGGAAGCCGCCCTGAAGAGGCGGGGCGTCTCATCCAGGCGTCCGGAATCGCCTCGACAAACACCCAATCGATCGGGATTCGTAGCGTGGCGCAATCCCAACCGTCGCTCGTGAAGGAGCCTTAGCCCCGAAGGCGGGATGCGCCTGTCGCATTAATTAGGGCATCATTGCGCGAGCTGTCTAAACCAAGACGTCCCATCCGGAGCGTGCCATTCAACTTGTACTCCCTACGCCCGAACCTACGCTTCGGACTAGGGAGTGGAGGGCATGTGTTGAGGGGTAAAATCATCATTACATTAATATCCGTGCGAGGCGGCTAAGGCTAACCTCCTCCCTTCGGCTCCTTCGGGCTTCCATAGCTCGGCCCCTCCGGGCTCCCATAGCTCGGCCCTTCCGGGCTTCTGTAGCTCGGCCCCTCCGGGCTTCCATAGCTCGGCCCCTCCGGGCTCCCATAGCTCGGCCCCTTCGGGCTTCCGGGCTTCCATAGCTCGGCCCCTCCGGGCTTCCGTAGCTCGGCCCCTCCGGGCTTCCGTAGCTCGGCCCCTCCGGGCTTAGCTCGGCCCTTCCGGGCTTCCGTAGCTCGGCCCCTCCGGGCTTCCGTAGCTCGGCTCCCTCCGGGCTTCCATAGCTCGGCCCCTTTCCATAGCTCGGCTTCCGGGCTGTAGCTCGGCCCTTCCGGGCTTCTGTAGCTCGACCCCTCCGGGCTTCCATAGCTCGGCCCCTTCCGGGCTTCTGTAGCTCGGCTTCATTTGCGATCCACAACCTAACACTTACCTCCGCGGAACCTGACGCGGGAGAGCCCGAGCCTACCAGAACGCATCCTAGACAAGGAATCATGTCGGACGTGGCCTAAAGCCTATCATAACCGCCCCAGGCCTACTCAACCAGATCTCGAGACATCAAGGAGCTCTCCCAGCCGTCGATCTCTAAACAAACAGGGTACGGATTCTAACGGCCCCACAACGGCCTGATTCTGTCCGTCTCCGTATCGTAACAACCTCCGAACCTTCCAGAAGGCGCTCAAGACCCAAGTGACAGTCTATAAATATCAGACTCACAGATTCCCCAGGTATGCGACTCTTGACGCACTCTCTCCCTGGGCACAGGCACGCGCCTCTTCCACGCGCGCCTCCCTGCTCTCCTGAGCAGCTCGTCGGCGCTCCTGCCCTCTGGAGCTTTCGATTGGTCGCCCCCGGAGAGGTCTCCCGGAGAGATCCACCTCCCCACTGTCTGGTTGATCACCGATTTCTTCTCCACTGACTTGAGCGTCGGAGGGCCTTCCGCGGAGGACCACCCCCAGCATCCTCCCGCGTGTGGGCTTCTTTTTGCAGGTCCGCCCCCCTCTTCCTGGAGATCGACTGTGCCTGAGTCGGAGGACGGATCCCGGCGGCAACAGTACCCAAGTAAGGTAATATCCGCAAGGTGGTGCAGAGAGAGAGAGAGAGAGAGAGAGAGAGAGCCAGAAGGGGGCCACCCAGGGGGGCAATTGTTACAAAAAAGTGAAGATGAAGAATAATGATCTAGAAATGACTAATAGAAAGCAGTAGGCCATCCAAAAAACCCCACCGTTGATATAGATACTGCATAAAGTGGAAAAACACAATTATGGATGGTGTCTGCAGTTATTGTGGTTGGTTGGAGTTAAGAATCACATATTAGTAGGGAATAGATCAAATTGTTTCAACCTTTCCTCACATCTTGGATTAGTTTCATCTTAAATTTTCCAAATGTAGAAATTGACACCTTTGAATTTAAGGGAAAAAACCAACAGAAAGATGGCACATAAACAAAAATTTTCAGAAAAAAGAATGGGAGATCTAAAGCATAGCTCAGCAGTTTTCTTCTTGGAATTGTACATGAATAATTTGATAAGGTGATATAGATTAAAAAAAAAAACAAGGTCATACATGGTCATTTATTATTATAGACAGGAACAAAAGCTTTTTTTATTTTTTTTTGATACAGACGGGCAGTCACACCACTCGAACGCGAGGACAGCCCATAAGGTCAAGATAGAGATACATATGAAGAGAGGGTGGAATCCTATCATCCTGAGACCAGGTCCAGTCAATGGAATGCTGTGCAGCATAGGAGGCCACCCAGTCCGCCGCAGAGTTTGCCTTCCGATACACATGATGGGCTACAGTTACCGTTGGGTCCTGTAGTAGCTGCCAACAATCGCAAAGCAGTGGATGTGCCTCCTCCGAGCTGCTCTCCCTGGATCCAAGCAATGACGGTAGCAGAGTCCCCCTCAATGAGGATCCTCTGAGCCCGTAACTGCTAGGTCGCACTGACAATACCCGCCCATGCAGCTCTGAGCTCAGCTTCTGGAACAGAGCAGTCTTGAAGGAAGATCCCACCAGCCGCCAGTAGACTCCCATCTGCAGAACGAATAACATACCCTGCTCCACCAACGGTGCCGCAAACGCTGCCATCAAAATTTACCTTGACAAACCCAAGAGGGGGGGCTCCCAGATATAGAAATTGCCCGTTGGGCCGCTGCCGGAGCAGCAAGGGATGCCCAGGATCCTAGGGTAGTCAGGTGAATGGTAGCATCAAATCACCGGTACTCGGACAGTAAACATCTGGCACGAAGAATAATACGGTGGATCGGGGTATCCTCTGCCTCAAAGATCAGTGCATTCCTAGTCAACCAGACTTGATATGCAATATAGGCAGCTAAACAGGCATCATGATCCGAACTCAGGTGGATGAACAGGAGAAAGGAATGCAGCTCGGCATTACCATCATCATCCCAAGGCCAGCTTCCAGCAGTCCTCCAAATCTGTCTCGCCCTAGGGCAGCTCAGAATAGAATGCTCAGTCGTCTCTTGATAAGCCCCACAAAAGGGCAAGACCCCTAAATGTCCATGCCTCTCCGACTGAGTAGAGCCTTTGTCGGGAGATGGTTCTAGGCCATTTTCCACAAGAAGAGCTGTACCCTCGGATGGATCGGGAGTCTCCAAATCCAAGCTGCCCTAAAAGTGGTGTTAGAGTGTCCCCTACATAGGTTATATAGGGAGCACGAAGGTGGTTTGGGAGAGCACGAGGGACCCCAAACCCTAAGATCACGCTCTCGGTGGAGAGGAATTGGAACAGCGAGGATCCGAGCAATCAGCTGGGACCCAAACAACCGAGAGAGATCATGGGTTCTCCAGGTCCTACCATCTTCCCTTAACAGATCGTGGATTCTGAGGTTGTCAGCAGCTTCAACATTAACAAGATCGGCCACCTTGATAAGGGGATCGGCGAGATCCAGGCACCTGAATAACATCAATAGTGGTACCGTCACCAACTAAGCATCTGACATTGGCCATCGCAATAGGAGCACGGGCACAGATTTCCTTCCAGATGAAGGAGCAATCCCTGATCAACTGAATTTGAGCATCCTGACTCCAAACACCGTACCGTGACCTCATCAATCTGCTCCACAAACAGCTGGGCTGAAGAATATATCTCGCAGCATGCCTGACAATTAGTGCTTCCCTCCTTGCAACAAGGGATTGGATCCCGAGACCGCCCTATCTGGTAGGGCGACAAATGGTATCCCAGTCCAGAAGATGGACACCCTGTCTATCCTGTCTGTGCCTCCATAGAAAATTACGGAATATCTGTTCCAACTTAGGCAAGATCTAGGAATCATGGTATTAGCCAGAAGGTAGACAGGAATAGAGCTGAGCACAGACCTGATAAGAATGACTCTGCCCATCATAGATAGTGTGGTAGCCTGATATCCCTCCAGGCGATCATGGACTCTTTGTACCATTGGCTGAACCTCCAACATCCGCAATCGACCACCAGTCATAGGAACATCGAGATAGGTCAAAATCCCCTGCTGCTCTGGAATTCCCAAGGTGGTTAAGATTTCCAACTTAGATCTTGATTTTATTTTTGGACTAAAGATAACAGAAGATTTATGTAAATTTACAGTTGGCCTGACTCCCAACAATAAGATTCCACAGCATAAGCAAAGGATCGAGCATTCTGAAGAGAACCCCGTCCGATTAGAAGACAATCATCAGCAAAAAGAAGATGGGATAGAGGCTAGGCACTTAGGGCAATCCGGTATGGCACCAAATGAGACCGCTGAACCTCCTCACCCAGAGCCCGGGATAAAGCATCAGCACATAATATGAACAAGTATGGGGACAGAGGACATCCTTGACGGAGGCCAATCGTCGAAGGAAAGAAATCTGTCGCGGTACCATTCACCAGGATAGCATAGGAAGGCCCTCCACACAGTCCATGGTCCACCTACTCCAGCTGTCAGAAAACCCAAACTCGTGAAGGCTCCGCCTAATAAAAAACCAGCTCATCCGATCATAAGCGCGCTCCATGTCAAGCTTAATAGCCATAAGGCTCCTTCGAGATGGGGCACGCCTGAGGTCATGCATAAATTCCTGAGCAAGAAAGATATTATCAGTGACACCTCGACCTCTGACAAAAGCTCCTTGCTCAGGGCTGATAAGACGGGGTATCAACTATTGCAGTCGGCCAACCAACACTTTAGCACAAACTTTGTAAATTGTGGTACAAAGGCTGATTGGTCTGAAGTGACAAGAAGAGGAGGCTCCAGCTCTTTTGGGAATAAGAGTAACTAAAGTTTTCTTTCAGTCAGTAGGGATGCCATAGTGGAATGCTGCCTGAACTGCCTCCACCACCTCGGCCCCAACAATGGTCCAATACCTCCTGAAAAAGAAGGGGGAAAGCCATCTGGACCAGGCGCTTTATCCTCCCCTATAGACCACAGAGCATCCCTCACATCCAGGTAGGACACAGAGCGGGTGAGAGTCAAGTTCTCCTATTCAGTGACTCTGATAACAGGCAGAGGAAGCTGCATATGAGAGTCAACCCCAAGAGTCAGATTTCACCTGGATCTGAAATACTGGAATATCCGGTCTCGAATCATATCACTATCAGTCAACATGGTACCCTCTTCCTCCTTTAGCTGCCGTATACGATTGGCTGACCGCCTGACCATAGTAGCTTGGTGGAAAAATTTGGTGTAATACTGAACACAAGATTTCTGTCTCCAAAAGATCTCCTGCTGTCTAAGAAGAGAATGGTGGGAGGAAAGGCAAAGGCATAGTCTGCCAAGCTCAGCATCCTGAAGACCCCCTCCTGAACCTCCCTCCCCTAGAGCTCGGCAATATTGGCCTCGACCTCTTCGAGCCGCTGAAAATATTGCCCACCTCCGTTCTATTCCACCAACGGAGTCTGCGTTTAGCAAGCTCCAAACGCCGAGACATCCGATATCTCGCATCCCCATGAATAGGCATACTCCATATATGTCTAATTAGATCCCAGGATGTAGGATAGAAAGTCCAAATCTTCTCAAAGCGAAAAGGGGATCTTGGTAGACTCATGCTATCATTGGTGATGAGGAGCGGACAATGATCAGATGCAATCCTCGATAGGTGATGGACATGGAATCCAGGAAATTGCTGCATCCAATTCGCCGATCCAAGGGCCCGATCAATCCTCTCCCAAACACGAGCAGCACTGGCCCTATTATTACACTAGGTGAATCGGAAGCTCGAGAAGCCAAGGTCAATGAGACTAGTCTCAGCTATAAACTCCCTGAACTCTCTGGAATCAATATTGTCCACAAACTATCTGCCTCCCATCTTCTCATGAGGGCCAACAATACAATTGAAATCCCCCGCAACGAGAGATGGGATGCCTTGAAAAACTAACCTGGAAATTTCCTCCCACAAATACCGCCTCACCCTATGCTCAGTACTTGCATAAACACCAGATAGAAGCCAAGGGTCTCCCACCAGAACCACCTGCTGCTCACAGCGATGAAACACATCAACCCTTACCAGGCCTTGTTTCCACAGAACCAGGATACCACCTGAAAGCCCTCTGGACTCGATGGCATAGTTGCTCCACATAGTGTGAAGACGGCGTCTGATTCGTTCTAAGCTTCTACCCGCCAGCCGTGTTTCCAGCAAAATGCAAATATCCGGGTTGTGCTGATTAACCAGTCTTCCAAATGTTGTCCGAAACGCAGGTTTCGCCGCACCCCGAGCGTTCCAAATCAGGATCCTAGTCATGGCAACATAGAAGGAGGGGTCCCTTCTCGGACTCCTTCCGTCACCTCCGCGTCAACCTCCTTGGAGAGATCCTTCATCATCCGGATCTCATCATTCATACCCTGGATAGCTTGTTGAAGTTTCCCCACAGCCTCCTTATGAGTCATACCCAGTGGCGCCGGCTCCATAGCAAGTTCCGGCACTGAAGATTTAGAGCCCACCTGAGTATCAGAATCATGCTGAGGCAACTGGCTTGGACAGATTTCCGAACCTCCCGAGATCCCTGCCGAGAAGACAAAGGAGGCAAGCATATTTCCCTTCGTGCCAATATCCTTTTCTGTGCCAATTCTTTTCACTGTGCCAGCCACAGTTCTGTTCTGGGAAAATTCAAACACATCTCAGACTGAGTTCTATGCCGACCAACGCCCTTCACTGTGCCAGATCTCTGAGTCTTCGATTGCACAGGAGACCTGGGGCGTTTGGAAAGGCGAGAGCTGGAGCTATCTCTCGGACATACCTTCAAACGGTTCACAGGCACATTTGATGGAGCAGATGTTGGCGCATCAGCATCCACCTCCAGCAAGCTAAACCCCCGTCCCCTGTTAGCACACAGTCCCGAACTCCCTGCATTCACGAAGATGAAGGACGGAGCGGGGATTGTCTTCGAGCAAATTTCGCCGATTTGAGCCACCCCTCACCGGTAGAAGGAGGTTGCGTCTCAGCCTCAGACAGAGCCTTCTTTCCCTTCTCCCGCACCATGGCATCCTCCCTCTTCTCAGGAGGAGATGGGGGCAGCCACTGCCAGACAGCCAGAAGCCACGGGCCGAGGTGACTCTTCCTTGAGACCTCTCCTCCCCCAGCTCAGTCTGGTTATCAATATTTTTAGGTTGAAGCTTCGCCGGTGTCCCGTCGCCAACGGCCGCACAAGTGGACACAGGTTGGTGAAACATTCCACACTTGAGGCAGACGATAGAGAGATTTTCATACACAAACCTCTGCCATCGGTTACCCTCAGGCCCGGCCACAAGCACACTTGGACGCAATGGCTGTGACAAATTGATACGGACAGCCGCCCGGGCAAACCAAGACGCCGCCGTTGGACTGTGCAATCATCCAAGGCGACAAGCTCCCCTGCCTAGCTGATGATGCAATGTAGAGCTTCCTGTCCCCAAAGCTCCACCGGCATTAGAGGGAGACGAAGCCAAAAACTGCAGACTGGAGCGCCGATGGAGTTGGAACAAACCGTGGCCTCCACAGTTCAATGGCCAAGGCCTGGCCGTTAACAGTCCACGGCAGATCCACAACACGAGCGCGGTCCTCTGCCTCTGCGAAACGAAAGAGGATGAAGCCGTCCTCCAAATCGTAACCAGAGACCTCCTTCTTCAGACCCCCTCGTCGCAGTATTTCCCTGACAACAACACCAGCTGGGATCCTCCGCCCCAATGACCGAACAATAAGGCCCGTTGCCAACCACACATCAGTCTCATTCCGAGTTTCATCATCCGGCAACACGACGACTTCGGGAAATCATCGCGAGAGCTCCTCCACCGTTGTCAGAGAAGGTTCAGGTGAAATCCAAACCGGACGAGTATGCCCGATTGAAGGCTTCAATCCTCTACCAAAATTAGGGTTTAGCTTTTCTGATGAAATCTGTGTTGTTTCAGTCAAAATATGCTTGAATAAAGCTCAAATAAGTCTATACTTTCTTGACTCTACTTAAGTATGATAAACCAACTAGAACAACTAGGATAAAAAATGAATTCTCAGCTGGAATGCAAAGTTGCAAACCATAATACATGTTAATGTGATTTGGCATCTCTTCGGTTGGAGCTAACTGTTTAATTAAAGACTTTCTAAAATATGGAATACAACTCTATCATCTGTTGACCGACAAGATAATGAGAAAATGTAAATTTAGTTGTTAAATCACAATGATATGTGGATGTGTCAGATTTCTATCGAACTATCTGACCAAGCCACCACAACAGAAGATTAAATTTTTCTACCAAGTAGTTGGTGCTAATCCATAGCAGATTAAACTAAGAGGTTATACTTATGAGGTTAAAACTTGATTAAAAATATTTACGTAGTGCATCAAATGGCATGATATTTGAGAAACATATCAGGAACGCTTTTGTTAGACAAAAGATGTTAGAAGATACTGTATTTCTTACAAGATAGGTTGCTATTGCCATGGTACTACCCATGATGATCCCATTTTTGATTGGGTATTGTTATATGCAGAGAAAATGCAACTGAATAAGGATGTGATTAGCAGCTAGGCTATAAGGGTAAGAAAGGAATGAATTGCTACATCCTGGATGAAGATGGGAGATGATACAATTATACAAAAACATTTGCTATGATATATGGTAATCATCCAAAAACAACAATACTTGTTTGAGGACTTGGACGTTACAAAACTTTTTCACAACATAGACCTACTGAACTGACAAAAACATAAAAAGAATAACAGAAATATTGAGAAAGAATCCAAGACAGAATGCAAGGAGATTGAGTAGCGGCAAGGAGGGGGAAAAAAGAACAACAATTGACATGAGTTATTTTAGTTGAAAACAGTAAAGTTTGTCAAACATATGACCCAGCAATTACATAAAACCAATGCCATTGAAGACAGTAACTTACCTTTCCGGCAGTTGAAGAGTAGGATATTGTTCACGCAGAATCTTCACAACCTCTGAATAGTGAGCAGCTCTTTCAACCAAACAATATCTTCCACTTGCTGAGGGAACCTCCAAAGCCAGAATATGTGCCATGGCAACATCTTTAACATGAACCCACCCAAAACTTGCATTTGGATATGTAGAAGATCCTACAAACAAGTCAAGAGGAAATTGTTATCTTTTAATTCTCTTCCATTGCCAACAAAACAGATTTTATAGAAAAGAATAATCTAGATTGGGACAAAATTTTATAAAAATCTAGATCTATATCAAAAAGTTCAAGAAGAGGCAATGGTTCAAAATTTTAAATGAATGAAACATGTGTCTGGAGATGTTTCATAATTGCCTACTGAAATAAAACTAGAAATTACAATAATTATCAACTTATTTTGGCCCAGTTTGGATAAAACCACAGAATCTTCACAGTGACATAATGCTTTCTTCTGTTTTTTTGCCTTTTTTCAAATGTCATGACATATTTGCTTTGAGAAATGTTCTGTCTTATAAAAACTTAAGCATACAAAGTTAATAGGTAGTGATACATGACCACGTTTTTATCTTTCTTTTATGGAAAACCTTCTTATATTCCTTCAAATATGGTGTCTGTCACCAATTTTTTATTTATTATTTTCATCTACATTTTTAGTTTCATAATTAGTATTATAATATGAATAACTTTTTACAGTTTTGCGGTTCAAATTATCAAAAACTATTCCGAAGATCAAGATATATAACAATAACAACAACAACAAAGCCTTAATTCCAAACTAGTTGAGGTTAGCTATATAAATCCTTTTTCTCCATTCAACTCTGCTTTGAATCATATTTTTTGTAAGATACAAAATTTTAAGTCTTTCTTTAACACTTCCTTTCATGTGATTTTTAGTTACCTCTACCTTTTTTTTTATATATGTATCAAGTTACTTTTTTGCACATGTGCATCTCCAGATCTACATTGCACATGTCCAAACCATTTAAGTCATCGTTCCCTTAATTTATACTCAATTGGAGTTATCTCTACATTTTTATGAATGATTTTATTTTCTATTCTATCTTTTTTTGTATTACTACACATCCATCTTAACATTCTTATTTTTGCAGCATTTATCTTTTATACGTGTATTTTTCAATTGCCTAACATTCTGTGCTATAAAGCATAAATGATCTTATAACTATCCTATAAAATTTTTTCTTTAACTTGGGAGGTACTCTATGATCGCATAATATTCTAATTGCACTTTTTCATTTTATCCAACTTGCTTTAATCTTATGGACAACATTATCCTCAATCTCTCCTTTCTTATGAATAATCGATTCTAAATACAAAAAATGATCATTTTTAGAAATTTCATGGTCTTCAATTTGTACTTTACATTCATTTTCATTTTTAATTGTATTAGAATTACATTCTATATATTCTGTCTTTGTCTTACTTAACCTAAAACCTCTAGATTCTAATGCATTTTGCCATAATTCTAACTTACGATTAACTCCAGCCTTAGTTTCATCTACTGGTATTATATCATTTGCAAATAACATGCATTATAGAATATCATCCTGAATATGTCTAGTAAGCTCATCTATATTTGAAGAAAAAAATAGGAACTAAGAGCATATCCTTAATTTAAGCCTACTGTAATAGAAAATTCGCTAGTATTAGTAACTGTCCCATTATACATAGCTTTTATTATGTTAATATACCTGTTAATATGTCTTGAATTTTTATATTGGGCCCGGTTTTTTGACCCGACCCGATATTCTTGTTGGGCCCGGACCAAACCGGCCCGCTAGGGTTTATTTTATGGAAGTATTTTTTTTTGGGGCATATATATAGATATACGTATGAAAACTTCTGTAAGGGTTTTGTAAGGGTTTTGGAGACCTCCTCCTTTTGATAATGGAACTTTGTTTGCCCTTGCCCGTGGATGTAGATCACCATGATCGAACCACGTAAATTCTTGGTGTTCCTTTGTTTGTTTATTGCTTTGATTTGTTTATTGATCTGATTTCCGCAACAAACTGGTATCAGAGCATTGGTTCGAAAACAATTTTGTTGAAAAAAAAAAGGGAAAAAAAACCTAACCCTAATTCTTTCTTGTTGGTTTTTCGTCCGCCTCCTCTGTTTTTCGTCCGCCTCCTCTGTTTTTCGTCGTTGGTCGGCCTTGGGGTTCTCCACGCGGTTGTTCCTTGCTGCTGCATCTTGCCGAAGATCCGTGAAGATCTGATCTATCGAAGACAAGTCCGTGAACCAGATCCGTGAAGATCTGATCTCCTTGCTGCTGCATCTTGCCGAAGATCCGTGAAGATCTGATCTATCGAAGACAAGTCCGTGAACCAGATCCGTGAAGATCTGATCTCCTTGCTGCTGCATCTTGCCGAAGATCCATGAAGATCTGATCTATCGAAGACAAGTCCGTGAACCAGATCCGTGAAGATCTGATCTATCGAAGACAAGCAGGGCCTCTCCTCTGTTTCGCGGACGCCGCAGAGTAATCGCCCGGGCTATGCTATCCTCTGCTTCTGACCTCGGTTGGGCCCTTGCTTTTTTTTTCTCCCGTGCACGTTTCGATTTCTTGCGGCGGATTCCTTGATTCGGCGGACGGTGGAGGAAGTCGAGCGTGTCTTGAGTTGAGGCAGTCAAAGGCGATTCGAGAAGGGGGAAGAGGATTTCGCAGGAATAAATCCGACCGATCCACCAGCGGTGGCAGGAAAAGCTCAGGAGCGTCCGCCGCGCTTGCCCAACGAATCCCGCGGGCCTTCTTCCCCGCCATCGAGCCTTCTGACGGCTCTAAGTTTTTCCTTCTTCTGATCCCCCCCCGTCGCCTTCTGCGCCCCACTGCCACCGGGACTACAAACGCCCCTATAACTCTCTTTGATCGCCAAAGCCTTGGGGGCGTGGGTTGCTCAAACTCGAAGGGATTCTAGAGAGGCTGAGAGAGAGAGAGGGCGGGGGAGTTCGTTTGCGCCTGGGTTTTGGGCGGTGAGCGGCCATGGATCGGTCGAAGACGGTGATCTTGCTCGGCCTCTTGCTCACCGATTGATAAGGAAGCGGCTTCTTCTGACGGCTGCCCCGAAGCCTCTGGCTTTCAAGTACGAATGATGGCAGCCGACCGGTCGATGCTCGATTAGCATATCTTTGCAAGGGGTTTTTTCACCATCCAAAAGCTAGGGCTTTTGCACCGGATTTCAGCCTCCTCTGTTCCGTCCGTGAAGCTGATCGTTTCGTTCTTAGAAATTTTTTGGGATGTCATCTTTGAAGTTTCAGATTGCACCATTTGATGGACAGAACAACTTCGGATTATGGAGGATAAAGATGAAGGCTTTATTGAAGCGAGAGGGTTCTGTTAAGGCACTGGATAATAGTTATACAGATGACATGACCACGGCTGAGATTGAAGAGATGGATGAGAAGGCGCATAGTGCGATCCAGTTGTCTCTAGAAGATAATGTTTTGCGAGAAGTCGCAGATGAGGAAACAGCGGCCGGTCTTTGGAAGAAACTGGAAAGTCTCTACATGAAGAAATCTTTAACATCGAGACTTTATTTGAAGCAGCGTCTTTATACCCTAAAGATGCGAGAAGGTACGCCTATTAAGGAACACTTGAATGAGTTTAATAAGATTGTTATGGATATGAAAAATATAGATATTAAACTCGAGGATGAAGATCAAGCTTTGATTGTGTTATGCTCATTGCCTGCCTCATACGAAAATTTTGTGAACTCGATGCTTTATGGACGTGAATCCATAACTCTAGAGGATGTTAAAGCATCCTTGAATTCTGTAGAATTGAGAACAAAATTGAATGGAAATACTAGTGGAGACAGGGCAGATGGTTTATTCGTGAGAGGTAGGGCCAAGAAGAAGGATAAAGCTTCTAGAAAGAAATCTGTTGGTCGTTCAAAATCTAGGCCACCTGGAGATACGACGAACGTTGAGTGCTACTATTGTCACAAGAAAGGACATTACAAGTCAGATTGTCCTGTGCTCAAGAGAAAGGATAAGCAACGTAGTCAACGTCAAGATGCGGCGAATATTGCTGAGAAAGATGAGTCTAGTGTGTCAGACATAGTTCTTACGACATGCTCTGTTGTTAGTTTTTCAAACGATGTTTGGATAATGGATACAGGAGCATCATATCACATGTGCCCAAATAGGGAATGGTTCACCACATACGTGTTAGGGTTTATACCTTGATGAATAGCAATGGGATTCCCCGTTGAACAAGAACTAGAACTAAGGATTTCTAATCCTGTTAGGTTTAGACCTGATGAATAGCAATAGGATTCCCCGTTCAACAAGAACTAGAATTAAGGATTTCTAATCCTGTTAGGTTTACTTCTTGAAAAGGAGGAAGATGGGGAGGAGAAAGAAAGGGCTGCCGCCCTATGATGAGAGAAGGGAATTTTTGGGAGAAATAAATCTGTTCTCTATTCCATCCAAACCCTAGAGACTAGGGTTTAAATACATCCACAAAGTGGGCCAGGCCCAGACTCAACAAAAAACTCCCATGGACTAATTCAATGAGATTAAACTAATCCCCAAGCCCGTGTACACCCGTGACTTGATTTAATCTCAACCCTTGGACTCAAACCCAGCCCAATACAAGTTAGCCCACCTGGGCCTTGATAGCACCACACCAGGCCCAACAATCTCCACCTTGGTGCTTTCAAGGCCTCAGCACGTCCACTGTGTCCATCAGCTTTAACAACGAAATACACTTTTGAAAACTGTCCCGTGGAAGAACCTTAGTCAGTGCATCTGCTGGATTTTCTTTGGTGTATACCTTCACCAGCTCCACCTCACCATCTTCCACCAGCTCTCTGATCCTGTGGTATCTGAGGTCAATGTGCTTCGTCCTGGCATGATAGACTGCATTCTGCGCAAGCATCAGAGCACTCTGGCTGTCACTATGCACCTGGACAACCTTCTGATCAAGTCCCATCTCCAGCATCAAGCCCTTCAGCCAAAGAGCTTCCTTTGCTGCCTCTGTGATACCTATGTATTCTGCCTCCGTGGTAGATAAGGCTGTGATGGGCTGCAGACATGATCTCCACGATACTGGACCACCAAACAGGCTGAACACAAAGCCTGTTGTGGATCTCCTAGTGTCCACATCTCCACCAAGTCTGCATCCACATACCCATATAACTGCCCACGAGCCTCCTTGGATAAGTTGGATCTCTCAGCATCTTCTTGCTGTCCATAGCAAATACCAACCCCAACTGTACCTACCAAGTACCTGAAGATTCCCTTCAGTGCTCGCCAGTGCTCCCTACCAGGCTGCGCCATGAACCTGCTCACCTGGCTCACTGCATGGGCTATGTCTGGCCTACAACATACCATGGCATACATAAGGCTCCCAACACCAGAAGCATATGGTACCTTCTCCATCTCCTGAGCCTCCACCTCAGTCTGTGGTGACATGGTCTTCGATAAGGAAAAATGTGCTGCCAAAGGTAGTGCTGTCGGTTTGGCATCCTTCATCCCATATCGCTCCAGAATCTTTTTAATGTAGCCACCCTGACTCAGATGCAGCACACCTTGGATCTATCTCTGATGATTTCCATCCCTAGGATCTTCCTGGCTGGCCCCAGATCCTTCATCTCAAACTCCCGAGACAAAGCTATCTTCAGTTCCTGTACAGCCTTCTTACTCTTGCATGCTATCAGCATGTCATCTACATACAAGAGTAAGTACATCCTAGACCCATCATCCAGAGATTTAACATACACACAAGAATCATACTCACACCTGGAAAGTCCAATGCTCCTAACATAAGTGTCAAATCTCTTGTACCACTGCCTCGGCGACTGCTTCAGCCCATACAGAGATTTCTTCAGCAAACAGACTTTCCCATCTGATCTTGGTTCTCTAAACCCTGGTGGCTGCTCCATGTAGATGCTCTCCTCCAAATGACCATGGAGGAATGCTGTCTTCACATCCATCTGCTCCAGCTCCAAGTCCTGAGCTGCTACAATACTCAATAATAGTCTGATGGAAGTGTGCCTGACAACTGGAGAAAATATCTCACCATAATCGATGCCTTCTTTCTGAGAGTATCCTTTGGCCACTAGTCTTGCCTTATACCTGATACCCTCTTGTTCTGAAGCTCCTTCCTTGCGCTGATAAACCCATTTACAACCAATGGGTTTCTTTCCTTGTGGCAGCTGGACCACCTGCCACGTATTATTGCTGTGAAGAGACTGCATTTCCTCTGCCATAGCATGGATCCACCTATCTCTATCCTGACTTTCCATAGCCTCCTCATAGGTGAAAGGGTCTCCATTCGCTGTCACCAGGGCATATGACAACGAATCCTCAAAGCCGTATCGAACTGGTGGTCGCACGTTCCTCCTGGGCCTTTGCTGTGCGATCCCAGTATCAGTCCCCTGTCCAGCTGCATCCTGCTGAACTCCCTGGCTTCTACCCCCTCTGTCAGTCCTCTCCACCTGAATCTCAAATCCTCCTGGTCCACTAGCAAATGGCACAACTGTATAGGAGGTTGTCTGACTAGTGTTACCGTGTTCTACCTCCTGTAGTCCCTGCTGTGCATCCATGCCACTTCTGTTCTGGAGGATTGAGCTCTCATCAAAGGTTACATCTCTGCTGATGACAACCTTCTTCTCCAAGGGGTCCCATAGCCGATACCCCTTGACTCCTCGCGGGTAGCCTAGGAACACCATCTTCTTAGACCTGGCATCCAACTTACTCCGCTCCCCAGCTCCAACATGCACATATGCTGTGCATCCAAACACCCTTAGATGGTTTAGGCTTGTCTTCCTTCCAGACCATATCTCCTCTGGAATGTCTCCATCTAACCTGGTGTGCGGTGACCGATTGACCAAGTAGCTAGCTGCATCTACTGCGTCAACCCAGAACATCTTTGGAAGCCCTGCCTGCAGCCTTAAGCATCTTGCCTTTTCCAATAGTGTTCTGTTCATCCTCTCAGCCACCCCATTCTGTTGAGGAGTTCCCATCACCGAGAAGTGCCTTCTGATGCCCCACTCCTCACAAAAAATCTGGAACTCCCTGCTGGTGTATTCCCCGCCATTATCAGACCTCAGACACTTCACACTTTTACCCTGCTCCTTCTCCACCTCAGCCTTCCAGATTTTGAACTTGGTGAAGACCTCTGATTTCTCCTTCATAAAGTAGATCCACAGCTTCCTTGAGAAATCATCTATCAGGGTCATAAAGTATCTGGCCCCATTCCTTGCAGAAACTGGGGCTGGTCCCCAGACATCTGTGTGTACTAACTCCAGGGGTTCAGCACTCCTAGCTGTGCTGACTGAGAACTGTACTCTCCTCTGCTTTCCCATCTGACAAGGCTCACAGATCTCCATATCTCCGCTACTCAAGTCTGGAAGCAGACCTCTCTTGCTCAGTTCTTTCATCCCCTTGTCTCCCATGTGGCCCAGGCGGTAATGCCACATCCTGTACACATCCCGGGGATCTTGCTCCACAGCTGCCACCTCAGATTTCACAGTCATCACAGAGCCCTCCATCTTGTATAGATTATTTTCCAGCCTCCTCCCTCTCATCACCACCATGGCTCCATTGGAGATGTTCAGAACTCCACTCCTGGCACGACTGCTGAAGCTGTATCCAGTCCGCTCCAAGTACCCCAGTGATACCAGATTCTTCTTGAGTTCTGGAACATGCTTCACACTGGTAAGAGTGCGCACCATACCATCAAACATCCTCACCCTCACTGTGCCAATACCTGCCACCTTGCAAGGGTGATTATCTCCAAGAGTCACATTCCCCTCCTCAACCTCTGTGTAAGTACTGAACCACGACCGGTTGGGAGTGTAATGATGAGAACAGGCTGAATCCAAGGTCCACATCTCTGTGCTGTGCCTGTGATCATCTGATACAACCAAGAGATCATCCTCCACCTCCTGATCTGCAACTGTACTCACAGACTCAGATCCTCCTTTTTCTCCCTTCTGATTTTTCCACTTAGGACAATTCTTCTTAATGTCCTACCTCTCCACACTTATAGCACTTCAGCTCTCTCTTGCCTTTCCTGGACTTTGATCGTCCTCCAGACTTACTTCTGTCCCTGCCCCTACCTCTGCCTGTCCTTTCCCCAACTGATAGACCCTCCTGGGGAACAGCTTCCTTGGTCATCTTCTCCCTCTGCTCATTCGTCCGAAGCACCGAGACAATATCTTCATAAATTAATGTCTCCTTCCCATAGAGCAGTGTTGTGACCAATGAGTCATAAGACGTGGGCATTGAACATAAAAGCAGAAGTGCTTTATCTTCTTCCTCCATCTTGACCCCAACATTCAGAAGTTCATTGCTCATCTGGTCGAATATCTGGATGTGACCCAGCACATCTCCACCTTCTGACATCCGAAGGCTGTAGAGGCGCTTCTTCAACATCAACTTGTTGCACATATTCTTTCCCATATAGAGGGTGTGCAACTTCGTCCAGAGTCCCTTCGGGGTCTTCTCCTCCAGCACTGAATAGAGGACTGAATCCGCCAGACAGCCCCTGATCATTGAACATGTCTTCTTCTCCAATGAAATCCACTGCTTGTCTGTCATCCCATCTGGCCTTTCCTCCAAAGCCAAATCTAAACCCTGCTGCACAAGGAGGTCCTCTACCCGGACTTTCCACATGGAGAAACTTCCCTTCCCATCAAACTTCTCAACCTCTATTTTTATGCTACTCCCCATGGCCAATTTCAAAAATAGCACAAAAATAAATTTTATAAAATAGAGAAGTACCTTGACGAGATTCTGTTGAAATTATTTCAACTCCTTGAAGGCCTCCAGATTACTCCTTGAACCAGGCTCTGATACCACTTGGTAGGGTTTATACCTTGATGAATAGCAATGGGATTCCCCGTTGAACAAGAACTAGAACTAAGGATTTCTAATCCTGTTAGGTTTAGACCTTGATGAATAGCAATGGGATTCCCCGTTCAACAAGAACTAGAATTAAGGATTTCTAATCCTGTTAGGTTTACTTCTTGAAAAGGAGGAAGATGGGGAGGAGAAAGAAAGGGCTGCCGCCCTATGATGAGAGAAGGGAATTTTTGGGAGAAAAAAAATCTGTTCTCTATTCCATCCAAACCCTAGAGACTAGGGTTTAAATACATCCACGAAGTGGGCCAGGCCCAGACTCAACAAAAAACTCCCATGGACTAATTCAATGAGATTAAACTAATCCCCAAGCCCATGTACATCCGTGACTTGATTTAATCTCAACCCTTGGACTCAAACCCAGCCCAATACAAGTTAGCCCACCTGGGCCTTGATAGCACCACACCAGGCCCAACAATACGAACCATTGAATGGTGAATCAGTTTTATGGGAAATGATACAGTATGCAAAATTGTGGGAATTGGTACTGTTCAGATTAAGTGCCATGACAAAGTTGTGAGAACCTTGACTGAAGTTAGGCACATACCAGACTTAAAGAGAAACCTTATTTCTTTGAGCTGTTTGGATTCCATTGGGTGTATGTACTCAGGTGGAGGTGGAGCTCTAAAAGTCACCAAAGGCAATCTAGTTGTGATGAGAGGAAACAAGGTGAATCACTTGTATCATCTACAGGGTAGCACAGTTATGGGTTCTTCGATTGGCACAGCAATTCTGTTTCTGCTGATGATAGAACAAAATTGTGGCATATGCGTTTGGGCCATATGAGTGAGCATGGCATGACAGTTTTGAGTAAACGTGGTTTACTATGTGGTGAGCGAACAACCTCACTAGATTTCTGTGAGCACTGTGTACTTGGCAAGCAGTGCAAGGTCAGTTTTAGTACAGGCACACATTCAACAAAGGGTACACTCAACTACATACATTCTGATTTATGGGGACCGGCACAGGTTCCATCTAAGGGTGGTGCTCTTTACTTTGTGACATTTATTGACGATATTCCAGAAAAGTTTGGGTTTATTTTCTGAAAAGAAAAAGTGAAGTGTTTGAAACCTTCAAGAAGTGGAAAGCCCTTGTTGAGAATCAGACAGGGAAGAAGATCAAACGTCTGAGGACCGATAATGGTCTTGAGTTCTGTGGTGGTGATTTTAATGAATTCTGTGCAGATGCAGGTATCGTTAGACACCGTACAGTTAGGTACACTCCACAGCAAAATGGAGTGGCAGAAAGGATGAACAGAACTTTATTGGAGAGGGCAAGATGCATGCTCTCTAATGCTGGCATGGAAAAGGCTTTTTGGGCTGAAGCAGTTAACACGTCTTGCTATCTGGTTAATCGCTCTCCTTCAACAGCATTGAATGCAAGACTCCTTTTGAGATGTGGTCAGGTAAGCCTTGTGATTATTCAAATCTAAAGGTTTTTGGATGCCCTGCTTACTATCATGTTAAGGATGGTAAACTTGAACCTAGAGCAAAGAAGTGTATCTTTGTTGGTTATGCTGATGGCGTGAAGGGTTATCGTCTGTGGTGCATAGAACCTAATTCACCTAAATTCATTATTAGTAGGGATGTTACTTTTAATGAAAAGTTTATGCTAGATCAAAGGAATGCTGTTGATGAGTCTGCAGGAAAACATGAGAGTGATACAAATGAGGTGGAGGTTCAGGTCGAGCTTCGAAAAAAAGGCTCTCAAAATGATTTGAGTGAGCAAATTGTCACTATTGATTCTAGTTCAGATGAGGAAGCTCAAGATGAGGTGGAGCAGCCATACTCTATTGGTACTGGCAGAGAAAGGAGGGAGATTCGACCCCCTCAAAAATATGGATTTCTGATTTGGTGGCTTATGCTCTTACGACAGCAGAAGATATGGATATTCAGGAACCATCTACCTATACTGAAGCTGTTACTTGTTCGGAATCAGAAAAGTGGACTGTTGCTATGGCTGAAGAACTGGAATCACTTCACAAGAACCAGACTTGGGACTTGGTGCCATTGCCTAAAGGAAAAAGAGCCATTGGGTGTAAATGGGTCTTTAAGAAAAAGGAAGGTATTCCAGGCGTTGAAATTAGTAGATGCAAGGCAAGACTTGTAGCTAAAGGTTACAATCAGAGGGAGGGAATTGATTATGATGAAGTGTTCTCTCCTGTTGTGAAACACACTTCTATTCGTGTGTTGCTGGCTATAGTTGCTCAATTTGACTTAGAGCTTGAGCAACTCGATGTGAAGACAGCCTTTTTGCATGGTGAGCTTGAGGAGACTATTTATATGGCCCAGCCGAGGGCTATTATGTAGAAGGCAAGGAAGATCATGTATGTCGATTGAAGAAATCATTGTATGGTTTGAAGCAGTCTCCAAGACAGTGGTATAAAAGATTCGACAGTTTTATGACACGGAGCGGTTATCATAGGAGCAGCTATGATAGTGTGTGTACTTCAGGAAGGTGTCAGATAACTCCTTTGTCTATCTCCTTTTATACGTGGATGACATGCTCATTGCTGCAAAGAACATGACAGATGTGTTGATCTTGAAGAAATGTCTCAGTAAGGAGTTTGAAATGAAAGATCTGGGTCCTGCCAAGAAGATCTTAGGAATGGAGATTCAGAGAGACAGAAAAGCAGGTAAGTTATATCTCTCACAGAGGAGATATATTGAGAAGGTACTTGAGAAGTTTGGGATGCAAAACTCTAAGCCTGTCAGTACACCTTTAGCATCACATTTTAGACTCTCAGCTATACATTCACCTCAGTCAGAGGTCGAAGAGGCTGCAATGTCTTCTGTCCCATACTCCAGTGCAGTTGGTAGCTTGATGTACGCTATGATATGCACTCGTCCCGACATTGCGCAGGCAGTTAGTGTGGTGAGCAGATATGGCACATCCTGGAAAGGTCCATTGGCAGGCAGTGAAATGGATACTTAGGTATCTTAGAGGCTCCACAAAATTGGGCCTAATGTTTGATAGAAATAGTTCTAACTGTACTTCTGTTGTGGGATTTGTGGATTCGATTATGCTGGGGATATTGATAAGAGAAGGTCTTTGACTGGCTATCTTTTCATATTATCTGGCTCGGCTATAAGTTGGAGATCAACCTTACAGTCGACAGTTGCTTGTCTACAACAGAGGCAGAGTATATGGCAGCAGCAGAAGCAGTAAAAGAAGCTATTTGGTTACGAAATCTTGTTCAAGAACTTGGGCTCAAGCAGGAAGACAATTCAGTTGTCTTTTGTGACAATCAGAGTGCTATTTGCTTGATTAAAAATCAAGCATATCATGAGAGGACTAAGCACATTGATATCAAGTATCATTTTATTCGAGAGGCATTTACTGAGAGAAATATTACAGTAAAGAAAGTTGATACTGCTGACAATCCTGCTGATATGCTGACCAAGATAGTTCCCGCCAATAAGTTTAAGCATTGCTTGGACTTGATTGGCATGCTTGTTTGAGGTTTGCTCCTTCTGAGGCTTGGTGGCGAGGTGAATGAAAGTTCTATTTTTGTTTCTCCTGAAGTGGATAGTTTTTTCGTTGCATCCCTTGTTTCCTACACCGAGTTAGCTCACGTAGGCTTAGGGATGCTGGGAGAATATGTTCGACTTCTAGTTTGTTAAATTCAAGCTAAGGTGGAGATTTGTTAAATATGTCTTGAATTTTTATATATTGGGCCCGGTTTTTTGACCCGACCGATATTCTTGTTGGGCCCGGACCAAACCGGCCTGCTAGGGTTTATTTTATGGAAGTATTTTTTTTTGGGGCGTATATATATAGATATACGTGTGAAAACTTCTGTAAGGGTTTTGTAAGGGTTTTGGAGACCTCCTCCTTTTGATAATGGAACTTTGTTTGCCCTTGCCTGTGGATGTAGATCACCATGATCGAACCACGTAAATTCTTGGTGTTCCTTTGTTTGTTTATTGCTTTGATTTGTTTATGATCTGATTTCCGCAACAATACCTAAAGGTGCTCCTTTCTTTTCTAGCACCCACCATAATATTTTTCTAGAAACCCTATCTAATATTCACTAGGATTAACTCTGCCTATGTATGAGTTTTTTTATATATAACCAGTCCCAAGTTTGAATAAAGAAGGAGGATTATAGTAGGTTGACGGCTACGATAAAACTATAGCCACACCCTATGAAAATGAATTCAATAGATAAATGCATGACATTTGAATTTATGAATGGAAAGTTTAAAAATCAAAGCTACAAATGCATAATGTTTATGAACATGTACACAACTGCAACCAGCCTTGTAAATAATCTCCAACCAACATACACTCACTTCAATGTTTTGTCAATAATCATTAGACCATTTCTTTGTCAAATAATATGACAAATCATCATCTTGGTTTCTTTCATGTTTGATACTATCAAGGTTTGCTGTATTGGCAAGGTAATAATACAATACTAAGTTTTGATTTGATATAAACCTAATTGGTCCAAACTAACCCATACTGCCCAGCACCAGTTAGGGGTGAGCATGGGCCAAGCGGCTTGTGGGACGACCTGGGCTCGGCCCTAGCCTAAAAAATTATAGGGCTTAGGTCATGGTTTTTGGCCCATAGGGTCGGGCTAGACCAGAAATTCTAAGGCTATTGAAATTTCAAGTAGGGCTCGAGCTTAGGAAAAACAGGCCTAACCTGGCATAGCCCAGCAATTTATATTTTTATCTTAGATATTATATTTTTTTAAGATATGATATATTTATATATAAATAATTATTTTTTATATATTTTTATTTATTTATAAAATGTATTTTCAAAATGATATGGGTGGTGGGAATCAAACTTGGGAGCTAACAGTAAGCAGTTAAAGCTTTAACCGCCTAGCTATGTTCAACCATTTGTTAAGAAATACATATTTATTGAATATATTATGCAACTGCGATATATAACTAGAGCCTGGCTTGGGCTTAAGTTGGCTATTCTTGGCCTAAAGTTGAACTGATGCTTGGACTGGGCGCGACCCATTCCCACTCTTAGAACTGATATATACTACTCGGTACTAGTGATTAAAAGTGAAAAAAGAATGGCATCCTGTCTCGATATAGGGTGCATATTGTATTGTACTGATCAAAACCATATTGTATCGAACTAATAATGTATTGGTACGAGTCTCGGAACCTATTTTATAGTCCTTGGACATTATGATTTTCTAGCTATATAACATTTGCTACATGATCCTCTATTTGACTTATTGATATTTTCATGTGGTTTCTTTTATTTTGGACTATTTTCCCCCTTATTTTTCTCCCTCCAAAAGGAGCTCATATTATTGTTGTGGAGTGTTGAGCTCAAAATAGAAGAGGGTTTATTTTGCATTTGTTACCATTGCTGCCATGGTGGTCATCTTGCTCTATGGGATGTTTTTTAGTTATTAGCATTGAAAGAACCTCTAGACCATTATGTCATCAGAGCATAATGTCCTAACAGAAGCTTATTTAAACTCATCAAAGGAATTTAAGAGACATAAAAATATTCATGTGTCTTGAATGTTCGTTTAATTAGGATCTCAGGTTAGTGTAATCTTTCAAGCTAAAGTCAGACGTGATTAATGGTTCATGGTTTAAGTCTTTAAGAGACCTCTCATAAGCTAGTTTATGCATGGCAAAAATATTGACTTTTCTTTTATCAATTAGTATTTCTCTTCCAAAATCTGATATTTTGGGAGACATTTAAGACTAAAATCAGATTGTTTCCAAACAAATTTGACAAAAAAGTTACACCCTTTGTTTTTCCTTTTAGAAAGTGGTAGGACAGTTCCATTGATTATAGAACACATAGAGTAAGACTTCCCATGACAAGCACCTCCAGGCTTGCCATAGTAATTCTAAGTAGCAATAATTATTGCCAAAAGTTTTCCTGCTGCTTTGAAGCTGAGGTTTCTTTTTGTTCAGCGAAAAAAAAGAGAACACTCTACCAAAGGTAGACAAACTGAAAAAATGGAGTTTTGGTTTCCGTTTACTAGCATTTAACCCAGATGATATGTAACATGAAATTTGCATACCATTTATCAAGTCTAGGATCATAGAAGCACTTGTATTTAGAGTAGGTTGCAGAAGAGAGCCTATGACAACTGCTGGGTTTATCGTTACGATGTCGATAGAATTGTCCTTTGAAAACTTCCAAGCAGCCTCCTCTGCCAATGTCTTCGAGAGTACATACCACATCTAATAGAAACTCAGAGGTTAGGAAAATTGTTCGAGGTTCTCAAAACATACTTAATACGGTCCAACTTAAGAATTAGACTAACATACCACTTGCAGTACTCCTGAACAAAAAGCAGCTCAAAACTCTAAGTTATTATAACATTTTTAGAGGAGCATAACCATAATTTTGTTCAAGCTAACTGATGCATAACATAATAATTCTTTTATCTGATAGAGAAAACTGTCACACTGCATTATGAATATTACCGGAAAGCTTCATCTCGAAAATAATATAATGAACTGTAAGCTTCTAAAACTGTGTAGCATCCCAAATTGTCAACTTGCAGGATATTACAATGAGAATAAAGATAATTCAAGCAGTATTATTCCAGGCCGCATTTCTCAGTAGTGAAGATGTCAAGGAGAAAAACTATAAATGCCAAGCTTTGTTCTATTTATTAGGTCATCTTGGTATACCATGTTGAAAGAATTCAATACATCTCAAGATGCTCTACACTGTGCAGATTTCATTATAGAGTCAATAAGATACCTTAATCTACAATCCTCATTCATATAAACAGTTTCAGCTTTGTGGAATAAAGTGTTATTAATCAAGTTAAAATATGTTTTGTGACCAGAAACTGAATTTTTTATCCCTCTTATCAGAAGGTGTAATATTTCAGCAGTTTGCAATTTTTAACAATAAAAGTAGTGAAAACCCTGCCCTGAAACTAGAAGGCCTCTTGGCAGGTAGAAAAAGCTATCGTATTGGATATGCTGTTTACGCTCGAGCTCAGGGACCATGAGCAATACTCGGTCCAAGACCAATAAAAGTAGTGAAAACCCTGCCATGAAACTAGAAGGCCTCTTGGCAGGTAGAAAAAGCTATCGTATTGGATATGCTGTTTATGCTCGAGCTCAGGGACCATGAGCAATACTCGGTCCAAGACCAAGAAAAACTGAGAAGGAATTTAGGTTCATTATAAGTAATTGTATTCATCTGTAGGTCCAAAAGCACAAAAGCAAGAGCTGAAATTGAAAACTTACCATCATACAAGCATTATAAGTACTTAACATAAAACCACTTGATGCCTAGAACGAAAATTTGCAGGAAGATCAGATCCTTATATTTTGCACGTATGCCACAGGCACACAGCTACATAAATGGGATAAACCATTGGCAACCATGATCATGGTCTAATCAATAGACTTGAATAATAACCATTCATCTTCATAACAGTCCTAATTATGTATATATTCCCAGCATTTGGTCATGAATCCATCATACATACAGTCGTCAAGACAGGACTGATAGTTGATAAGGATATGGCATTCTCCTGTTAACCAAGATATTCATTAACATAAAAATTAACAGTTGGAAGGCTTCTTTTTTCTACAAATTGCATATTCCTTTTGGAACTATATATATGAGAAAACTTAAATATTAGATCAAAGTTGAGGAAACATGGATATAATAGTCAAACTTGGCAATAATAAGGGTACTTTGATTCAGCAAAAAGTGAAATTAGGGCACAAAAACCAAAAGAAAATATTGATCAACTTAAGTATCAGTTGTTTTCAATGAATCATTTTCTTAATAATAATGTAAGTTAATTGTATGTCAAGTGGTAATAGAAATAAAAGACAAATCTTTGATACTTTATAATGCTTATAGGGAACATTTTCAGGATGAAAAAAACCTATAAGGGATTGTTTGGTTAGAGAGAAAATAGAGGTAAAAAACTTTTCTGCCCTCATTTTCCCACATTTAGTTGAAAAGGAGAGGAAAAATTATGTGTGAGGCCCACACACTTTTTTTTCTTTCACAGAAAATAAATACAACTGCAGAGGTGGAATTTAATTTCTCCTGCTCTTCTCTCCTCCCACTAGAAAACTCTCTAAAAAACCTTTCCCAAGAAAACACCAAATGGGAACTAATATTCATGAAGTAATATTTATATTTTGGCCCCATCAGAAATAATACCAGGCAGTAGAATGCCAACTACACATATGATACAGGTATTCTTATAATTAGTTCTAATTGAAATACATGCATACAGATGCAAAAGAGTTGCAAAAAATGGATTTGTGCTATGTTTAAATATGGACTGGAATTATGGGTTTGTATTAATGATTTCTGTTGATAGATCAAACCATACATTAGAAGGTGGGCTACACAGTGGGTTGTAGCCTTCACTCAACCAGGGACAAGGATTAGGCATGTTGTCCACAACCAGGTTACTTACTAACAAATTCCACATCTATGCCTTCATACAGTGACCCATGCAGCATGTTCAATCCACATCCATAAATAACAGCTTTCTGCAAACTTCTTATTCAATCATGCTACCACAAAAATCATACATAATCAGACTCAAACACACAATCCATTCCAAAGAGGATAACTCGTATAAGATTTTGTTGTGTTCTCAGACAAATATCTTAGGCAATTAAAACTTTCTATGTGGAGTATTGTGAAAAAGGATGAGGACAAAAATAAGTAGTAGCTATTTTTGGTGCTTGCATATGTTCTTAGAGAATTCTTATTGTAGCTATGTTTGCTGATACAACCTCAAGGATGTCTTTGTCCAACCATGATTCAAACAAAGATACAGACACTGACAGGTCATGTGTATTATGAAGATAGGAGGTAGGATGCATGAAGTTCCAACTCATACCTTTGCCTCCTTACAAAACTCTGCACTAGAAAACCATGTCTCATCCATCACCACATCAGGTGTTATGTTTCTTCCATTGCACACAACAGCAGCCATGGATGATGTGATGACCACCCTTTTAACAGAAGGAATTTTAATGCAGGAACCGAGAACATTAAGTGTTCCCTTCACTGCTGGGTCAATTAACTCAGCCTGAAAGTAAGATAACACAAAGCTGTTAAAAAAGTCCTAGCTTGCCATCATTTGGGACAGTGAAAATAGAGAACATCGTAAAGACACACAGGACAGAATACAAGAAAAGAATGCAAGAAGATTATCTATGGTAATTTTATCTAACCCCATATATATATTACCACGTTGTAGCACAACATAGGAAAGAGAGCAAAACTTGTTGCAGTAGTCATGAAATGTTCAATTAGTCAGATGAACTTTTCAGCATCCAAGCAAAAAGCTAGTCTATGCTTAATCTTATCATCCAACAAAGACAAAGAGGCCAGATATGAAAGCTGCATCAAGTGACAAATGTGGAATTGCATAGATAGAGGTTAGTACACATAACAATTTAAATGACGAGACTCAATTCATTGCATGAAAATTTTGTGCATGAATGTGAATCAGTTGCAAACATGCAAAAAAAGAAGCAGAAAGAAACATATAATCAAAATAAAAAAAATGAAAAATCATGCTATGCATGCCCAAAACGTGGGATGAATTTGCGTGCATAGAGATGAAAGCAAACAGGGACTGTACCTTTTTTCTTTATATTTTTTCTGAGTTGTTTTAAGAGTCCATAGATAGTTTAGCTTTTGATTCTTTAATATTCTTTAGATTAATTGTATGATTAGTTTCTGCGACTCATAGTTGGGTTGATGAAAATTTAGAAACTAGAATTGCACTAGAGAGTTTATATGTCCATACATATCGGGTTCATAGTTTCATCATCCCCCAAATTTTGCAACGTTTTGTCCTTAATTCTTGAAGGAAACATTTTTCTTCATGTTTACTTCCATCTTTCGTTGGAGTATCTTTAGGAAAGTAGGATTTCATCAAGATATGGGAAACTTTTCCTTTAATATGACCCCTTTTCACCTTTGGAGAAGAAGGTTCCTTTCATTATTTTATGTTCATGAAGGTGTCAACAAAACCAACTATTTAGTCAAGTAAATAATGTAAAATCAACTCCAGTTCAAATTTTTTGACATAGTTCTATGTCAATCCTAGGAAATAGACTAGCCCACGCCTAAGACCTAGATGCCCGATGTGACTTAGTACAAAGTCAGTCAATTTTGTATCATATTTCATTTATATTTTTCAGATATTGTACTATTAATAATATAACATTTAAATGTGAATACAAGCATACAAGGTAAACATACTGATGAGTTGTAACGACCCAGGCCCGCAAACCCAAGAACCCGTTTTGTTACATTATGGTATCAGAGCTAAGTTAAAAGGCAGCCTAGGATAGACAGAAATGCTATGCGGATAAAAAGCATAGGGATGTGAATTTTAATGTGGGAGATAAGGTATTTCTGAAAGTATCTTTTTGGAAGGGCATTATGAGGTTCGAAAAGAAAGGCAAGCTAAGTCCTAGATATATTGGGCCATATAAGGTGATTGATAAAGTTGGAATGCTTGCTTATAGACTAGCCTTACCTCCTGAGCTAGCACAGATCCATAATGTATTTTATGTATTGATGCTTAGGAGGTATGTGCCAAACTCCTCTCATGTACTTCAAACCGAACCAGCGGAATTGCAGAAGGATCTGACTTATATAGTGGAGCCAGTGCAGATATTAAATAGAGCGGTTAAGTAGCTCCGTAGTCAGCAGATTCCACTAGTTAAAGTGTTATGGCAGAATCATTAGAAGAAAGAAGCCACATGGGAGAGAGAAGACGAGATGAGATCAAAGTATCCCCACCTATTTCAAAATTTAAGCAGCTAAATTTTGGGGACGAAATTTCCTAAAGGGAGGAAGATTTGTAACAGCCCACATTTTATTGTACTAGCCCAAATCTTGATGTATTAGCACTAATCCTAAGCAAGAAATAAAATGAGTAAGGAGGGGTATAGTTGGAAGGTACTCAAAGGCCATTTAGCAAAATGGTTAAGCATATAAGTGGAAAGGGATCTGCAAGTCATTTAGAGATTTCATTAAGGGCATAAAGGAGAAAGGACATCGGATGTCATTCGCAAAATTGACCAAGGGCATGAATGAAAAAGATATCAAAGTAATTTGAGGGTTTGATCAAGGTTAAGATGGGAAAGATTTTCCAAGGGCAAATTTTCTTGGTGGAAAGAGTAGCCATGTGTCCTTTGAAATTGGTGCTTAAGGAGAGGGAGGGGCAAATGTGAAAATTTCCATAGGCATTTAAAATCCACTCACCCATCCCTTAGTCCCTAAGCAACCGGTGAAGGAGAAAATTCTTACGGAATTTCAGCCGTGAGTGGCCTAGGGAAAGAAAGAAAGAAAGAGAAAAGAGAGAAGGGAGAAGAGTTTGGCCGTGGGTTCTGGTTTTAGCTGAAAGCCAAGGAAGAAGAGGAAGAAGAAAAGGAAAGAAAGAAAGGGAAGAAGAAGAGGAAGCCAAGGGTCTTGCCGGCACCGTAAGGGTAAGAAGTTGGTTCCAGGGAATCAGGATAGCGGTGGGAGGCACCAGTTCAGACTAGCAGTAAAGCAGGTAAGTGGGTTTCTTATCTAGCCATGCAATTATTTTGAAATGCTATGATAGTTTCTATAGATAAAAGACCCAGTTTACTAGCATAATATACAGTTATAGATTCAAAAATAAAAACTGAGAACCAAGTTTTAAATGTATTTTCCAGCATAAGTCTAAAGCATAAGTAAGCAAAGTAACAATTTCAAAAGACGAGCAGAAGCCCGTAGCATGTTTTGAAAGCATAAGTTTCAGTATCTAGTATCAATGTTTAGATAAAGTTTATTTTATGATGTATCCCTGATTGCACAAATATAGCTATATTTCAAAAGTATATGTAATTGAAAATACATGTTTCAGGGCATACATCATACAGAGCATAGGTCGCCTAAGGAGCTGATCATCCTGAGGGTTGTACCATAGCATGCATTGTACACACACCCAGTGGAGCTGATCACCCTGAGGGTTGTACCGTAGCATGCATTGTACACACCCAGTGGCACCTTCATGAGATTCAGATCGTACGATGATTCCGAGGCCAGGGGTGAGTACACGCTAGACCGTACCAAATGGGGTAGATCGCAAGTAGCCCGATAAAGGAAAAGGAATCATAACTCTATAAAAGCTCAGTTTTATAGCTCGATGGGGCCAGCATATAGTATAGCAGTTGTGGATCCCTTTGGTAACCATCCGTATTGGGTGTTATATGCGGCGGGGAGGCTTACCCTAAAACACCCAGCACATTTTCAAGTTTTCCTACATGAGCAGTGAGGGGTGCCGCCAAAGTGCGAGGAATTCTTGCTGATCACACACCTACTGGAGTACACCCAAAGAAGGGCGACTGTTGGGTGGTATTCCAGTGATAGCACACAGCCCAGCATCATGAATTTGAAAGAAAAGCAAGTGCATAAGTTTCAAAAAAGTATACCCCTAATAAAGGAAGCATTTAAAAAGAAAAACACTAATGGGCGAGTTTAAAGAGCATGCATTGCATTATGATTTCAAAAGAAGGCCAATGGGCCAAGTATAACCCAATGGGGTTACGGCTATACCAGGAATGTCAATGGGCAAAGGTAGAACAGCTAGATTGTAAAAAGATACAGCTAGACTGTAGCAAAGTAAGCCCGGTAAGGAGGCTAGCTCAAAAAGAACTAATATAGCAACTAATCATATACATGTACTTATGATGATGTTTATTTCTAGTGATGCATGTTTCATACTATGATGTCCTTTCCAGCTATACATAATTCATATGATGATGATATTTTCAGCAAGTACATGTATATTTTAGTGTTCTAGATATATTATTGGAAGTGTAAGCTTCATTTTATGTTTTCAGATATCATGTAAAAAGTTATGTATTATAGTTTTATTATATGTTCTCACACTTCCCATTGTTAGATGGTTATCCAATCGTTGGGACTTCGGTCTCCCCTCCTATGTTAACCCTTTATAATACATGTAAAAAGTTATGTATTATAGTTTTATGATATTGTTCTCACACTTCCCATTGTTAGATGGTTATCCAATCGTTAGGACTTCGGTCTCCCCTCCTATGTTAACCCTTTATTTACATATCAGTGAACTTGGTTTGGCATAGTGTTAGAGTTGGAAGTTAGCCTCGGACTCGAAGCATAGCTCCCTAGTATAGAAGTACCCCTGCAGCCTGCCTAGCTAAAGAAAAGAAAGTTATAATGTTTGTATTGTATTTTGAATTAGTGTGGGGAAACTTGTATGTATGTGTACTTGGGTATATGTATAGTTGAGACCTGATGATGTATCCAGGACATGTATATTATGACTTACGATATTTTGTTATGAAGGGGATTATGAGTATAACCTGAGTGTCAATGATTTGTCATGACAATAGTGAATGTGATCTTATGAACTGTCTGGTGTTAGCATTGTCTTTTTACTTGACCAGAGTTTATTGATATTATGATATGAAAGTTGAAAATATATGGTATGCTAAGTAGATACAGGTATAAAAAGAAAAGTTGTTATCAGGATGAGTTTTATGCATCCCGCTTGTGACAGCTGGTTGGAGTTCACTAAATCTTTATGAAGTACTACATAAAGGCCAGGGGGACCCTACCCGAGTGCCACAAGGGCTCTGGCCATGTCGACATCCCCTAGAGAGAGCTAGTGAGAGGGGGTGCCCACATGAGTACTTCTGAAAAATAAAAAAAATACTATCATCCATCAAGATTCACAATGGTGTGTAAACTTAAAAATTAATAAGTGAAACAAAAGTAATGATAAACACTACTGTTACTTTACCTCTAATAAGCTTCAGTGGTTGCATCCAAACTTTCTAAAGACTGGTGCTTGGATCTAAAGTTTTGAATGTACCTATGTACGTAGACATTATAACATTGTTGGGAACATAAGATAACACATCGTATAATGAATGTTTTGTCTTCTAAGCATGTCACATTAAGCAAGGCTCATCATATTGAGCCATACCACCAGTCACTGGAAGTAGTGTACCAATAGCAAACACAGCGAACACATGCATGGTATGGGAGGCATAGTAAGCCTCGGTACCATAAACTGGCCCATCCTAACACTATAAATATGATACTAATATAGGTACAATAATAAAGCCTTAATCCCAAGTTAGTTGGAGTCGACTACATGAATTTTTTTTCTCTATTGGTACTGATATTGGTACCAAAACCGATAATGCAAACCAAGATATTAGGGAACATTAAGTATTATTAAGCTATTATCTGAATTTCATGACCTAGACACATCTTTTTTGGCTTAGGCCATAGGTCACTTGTTCAACTTGCCAAATGTTTAACCAAGGAAAGGATTTTGTGCATCGGGCGCGGTGCAGGTCGCATGCATTGCAGACGATGATTAGCCGTGCACACATGTGACCGCGCATGCCAAAGACAATGTCATCCTTTTACGCACCACACGCGCAGCCTGCACATGCACGTGGCCAATTAGCGTGCGCTTCTGTACTGCATGCAGTGCAAGAAGACTTTTCTTTTAACCAAAGAATGCAGTTTGCTCCTTCCTTCTCAACTATTCTCCTCGCTTCTTTAAACCTAACCTCTCTAATCCTCCGGTGCTACCTTATACGTGCTTGGTTGCACATCAACTCATTCAAATGCTATCCTATCATGGTCAACACCATCGAGATCTCCCTCTGAACCATTGGTAGAAACCCTCTGTTGGCCCCATCCCTGAAATTCGAATGTTCCCACTTCAACCTCTTGCCACAAACCCCTCAACTCCCTTTTTGAAACTACTCCTCAACTCATTTTTGACCCTGCTTCCATCCCTTTAGTACTGCTACCTCAACACAACTCTTAGCGCCACCCCCTCAACCTTCGCAAGCAACCACCCTAGTCAAAGGCAAAAAAAAAAAAAAAAAAAAAAAAAAAAAAAAAAAAAAAAAACAGCAAAGAGAATCACCAAATCTATATAATTGCTGATGATGTTTTGCTCCCATTGCCTCCACTGAAAAGAAGAGGAGACATCAGAAGCTAGAGTGTTAGGGCAAAGGGGGCAGCAATTCCACACTCTTTGCTCCATGCTGACTTGAGAGGTTCAAACAGTCGAGTAACTCAATTCATCAATTTGAAAGGGTTTTAGCTAGATCAAATTTTAACTCAATGTAATCCAACAAGCTAGCAGATAGCCAGTTAAATAGGTAGACCTAGCTAATTTGGACAAGTCTCAAAACATTGTTATCAAATGTATACATTACATTGCTGTTTTAATAAATACTTTATGAAAAGATGGCATTTACTCCAATAGTAGATAATTGCTGGCAAAGATTGCACAAAAAAATTAAAATGATGATTATATTGATTTAGTTTTGTAATTTAAAATTATATTTTTTTATTATTTAAAAATATTCTTTTCAGTATTTTGTTTTCTCATTATTTTTAAGTTAAATTGATTTTCTAAAATTTTAATTCAGAAAGTATCCTAAGTTGATATTTACTAAAGCGCTATTTTCTGAAACTTTTTAATTTATTTTTGAAAGAATGAGTTGACTTTTTATTCTTAAAAAATTAATTTTTTTAATTTTTGTTGAATTTAAATGTGGGTATTCTTTTATATTCATAAGAAATTTTAAGTACGAAAACAAGGAAGAGGAGGGAGGATGTGAACTCACAACAGATTGCATGCTATCCAGCACACACCCCCTCACCCCACCCATCCCAACCTCAAACCAGGTTGAACTTGACAGTTTAGCATGGTTTGGATCGATTTGTATTGTTGGGGTTTGAACCAAACCGAAAGCCAAAACCGTAATGGTTTTTGATTGGTTCGGCTCAGTTTGAACCAAACCTATTCAACATGATTTGGCCTACCATGGGTAGGAGCAATTTAAATAGTGCAATAAATGGAAGAAAAAGAGTAAAACTATGGAAAAAATAGTAATGTTATTTTATAACAGCAATAATAATATGAACCTGTGGATCCATGGCATTAAAATAGCAAGGAGATGCTGTATGAAAAACACCCTCACACCCCTCAAGTATCGAATCAAAGGAGCCCTCTTCCAATAAGTTTGCTTTAAACAAGTGCAGTCTCTCACTGGCTCCTTCCAAGGCACGCAAATGCTCAATTTTCCTTGGATCAGCTAACAAACATTACATAAAAAATATAAGATGAGGGAAATATAATTTTATGCAAAATTTCAGATCTAGCAGATGCCCTACGGTAAGTGAAGGGGTGACATGAATACTTGACATGGATCAATCACAGAATTTTCTAAAAGAATCAGATGACGATTAGAATATTTTCTTTTTCTCCATGATCTATCGAAAAAAGAATAATAGAAAAAGATGTTCAACAAAAGTAACTAAACAAGAAGACATACCAAAACAAAGAGCACAGTATTCGATGCATAAGCCAGATATTAGCATATTTATAGGAAAGGATGAAGAAAACATCACACAATAAAACATTTTATTATTAAAGTGAAAGGAAGAAGTGCTTCTTTATGTTTATTATAATTTTAACCAGAACTCAACATCATCCTCAATTTGCCTCCATACAAATAGAGGATCTTCCTTGCAAGAAGACCAAAATCATTCCAATACTAAACTCAACTCATCTAAGCCTTTTCCCAACTACATGGGGTCGGCTACATGAATCTGTTTCCTCCACTCTGCTCTATTCAGGACCAAATTAACATTTAAATTATAAATAGTTTATCTTTTTTAATTATTTCTGCCCATGTTAGTTTAGGTCTACCTCTACCTCTATTCTTACCATGAATTGTTAAAAGATCACTCTTTCTAACTGGAGCATCTAAAAGTCTACGTTGCATATGTCCAAACCACCGTAATCGATTTTTACTCATTTATTTTCAATTAGGGTTACTCCTATCATTTCTCTTATATGTTTATTTCTAATTCTATCTTTTAAAGTTTTACCATATATCTATTTTAACATACACATTTCTGTTACACTTAATTTATTCACATGTTATTTCAATATTGCCCAACACTCTATTCCATATAGCATAGCTGGCCTAATAGAAGTTTTATAGAATTTTTCTTTCAATTTTAATGGGATACCAGATTCATTCCAATACTGAAGTAGGCTTTAAATTTGTTCTACAGATGGTTTATATTAAGTAGCTTTATAATTTCTAGAGGGGCAGCCTTATTTGATCCATGAAATCCTGTAACAATTTTCAAAATTTGTCCAATGAAAAAAAAAATGTTTAGATTATTTTTCCTTTTGCTTGGCAAATAGAACAATAGTCCTAATATATATACAATGGACAATTTCATGGATTGTACAAGTTAGATTCCATTTATGCAAATTTATGGAGGACAGTGAAATATTAAAGTAGAGAAGAAAAAACAAAATAAAATTGCATGATTGTTTCACATAGAATAATTTAGGGCAGTGACAATTTGTCAAATCCTATAACAAATGATGAGTAAGGGGATAGCTACAAATGTCACGTTCTTATATAGAATAAGATTGAAGCATTGTACTCAAGGCTCGACCATCACACCATCAATATGGCTGAGGTAACATAAGTAAAGCTCATGATGTCTCCATAATGGAAAGCAAAGAAGCAGAGCATATTTCTCTAAAAGATCAAATTTCTTGATAAATAATTCTTCAACTGATTTTCAGATGGTTTTATTTTCTATATTTAGATGTCCAAAAGGAACGTGGACAATTTGTCTTGATGGCAGGTATCCAGCCATCTGTAGCAAATTATTCCGAAAAAAAAAAGTTTCAGATCTCAATTCCCACACGCTGCTTGCTGTATTGCCAATGTCAAATTCTTTGTTTCTAATAGCACTAGGGTTATTTTTGAGAATAGAAGATTTGCATCCCAGTGGTCCTTTTTCTCCATGTCTGTACTTGTTTTTCTTTTCTGGTTTTCCATCAAAAGGCTAGACATATAAAGAATTTACCCAAGAAAAATTCTTCTCAATAAGGTACACCTGATTTAGAATCCTCCCCACTCCACTACTAAGCCAGTCATGTTGCCACAGAAGTTGGTGCAATTAACATTATACCACTATAATTAAAGCCATGCTAGATATTCCCATTTTTTTTAATGTTTTATTTCTCTAACTACAAACAACGAGCTTGCAATTAAATTAGCATACAGTCTGTGTGAGTGGACCGTGTTGTTTTGTAAAAGATAATATTACTGCAAAAAGAAAATTACTGCATGTTCCGCATCCTTTAATTTTCTGTAAACACTGCTTTAATTATATAAATTCATGTAATTTTACATAAATATTTAATATTTATACCAATAATACTCATTAATATTTTTTTAATATTAATATTTATTACTAATAATAAAATATGAATATTATTGTATATATTAATAATATTTATTTAATTTAATATAATACATCCGAATCACTCCTCCACTTAATCCATCCTACTTTAACTCTATGATTCACATCTTCACCTATTTTATTTTTTTGTTGGATAATTAATCCCAAATACCTAAATTTTTTACTCCTTGATATCTGTTGGCTTGCAATCTTCATTTGTATTTCTACTTCCACAAATAAAATACAAATGAAGAAACAATGAAGATTGTAAGCCAAAGATATCAGAGAGTAAAAAATTTAGGTATTTGAGATCAATTATCTAGCAAAAAGGTGAAATAGGTAAAGAAATGAATCATAGAGTTAAAGCAGAATGGATTAAGTGGAGTATTTTGAGGGTATTGCATGATCGACGCATTCCATTAAAATTGAAAGAAAAATTTTATAAAACCGTTATTAGGCCAGCTATGCTAGATGGAGCAGAGTATTGAGAACACTAAAACATATGAATAAATTAAGTGTAACAAAAATGCGTATGTTAAGATGGATATGTAGTAAAACTTTAAAAGATAGAATTAGAAATAAACATATAAGAGAAATGATAGGAGTAGCCCCAATTGAAAATAAAATGAGAAAAATCGATTACGGTAGTTTGGACATATATAACGTAGACCTTTAGATGCTTCAGTTAGAGAGAGTGATCTTTTAACAATTTATGGTAATGATAGCGGTAGAGATAGACCTAAACTAACATGGACAGAAATAATTAAAAAAGATATATATTTATAATTTAAATGTTAACTTGATACTGAATAGAGCATAGTGGAGGAAGCAGATTCATGTAGCCGACCCTATGTAGTTGGGAAAAGGCTTAGATGAGTTAAGTTGAGTTATAAATTTAATATTATTTTTGTTAAATATTTATATTTTTAATTTAAAATTATTATTTAATAATTAAATAAAAATATTTATAAATATTTATTATTATAAACATAAAAATAATATTTAATTGCATAAATTATAGATAAAATATCTTTAGTTTTATAAATATTTTAATTTAATAATATTCATTAGTAGTGTATATTATTAATAATATATTTAATAAATATAATAAATATAATAATGTTTTTATATAATATTTATTTATTAATAAGTAAATGATATTTATGTAATATTAATAATAAAATATAATATTTTAAATAAAATGAACATTGAAACAAATATTTATGTAAATAAAATTTGGTAATATTTATGTAAATTTTGGTATGTAAATCAAATAATTTTGACTACTTTTAAGTGGATTTTCACAAGGAATTTGTAAATTATATTGGATAGAATTTGTAAATGATTACTTCGAGAGATTTATAAATTTTATAAAATTTTAAGTCTCTCATTAAAATAGCCAAATAAAAATTTTAATTTTAAAATTTTAAATCTTTCTCTCAAATAATTTTTTTTTTGAAAATTTTCTATCCAAACGCACCCTTAAGCAACATGCCAAGACTACAGCAACAAGAAGAACAAGAATCCAAACCCAAAATACAATCCATCAATGTTTATTAATGAAAGGCTACATCAAAATCAAAATTAAAAAAAATGCACAATTAAGTGAAGAAAACTTTTAAAAAAATCAATTACATCCCTTTCAAACTGGAGTCTAAACGCAAGAAAAAAAAAAAATTCATCCAAACCATAATGTCTGAAGGCTATTCAACAAATCCGAGAGGATGCATAACAACTATAACCGTTACAAAACGATCAATGAAACAGGAATTGGTGGCTCGCTGTATAAGTTTAACTTTAATAGGATAATGTAACTGTATCCTAAAGAGGGAAAGGAATAACCATCTTTAGAGAGAAAAAAAAAAAAAAAACACTACTGGTCCTTATAAGGATAGTAGAGACAGACGGACCGGGATCTCGGACGGAGGCGTGCACGGTATATCCTCGCTGGAGGAGAAGCTTGACGAGCCACGAAGCAATATAACCGGACGCACCGGTGACGCACACCACCTTTCCGCTCCTGCTCATCCTTCTCCTCTCTCTCTCTCTCTCTCTTTTCTCTCCCCCCCCCCCCCCGGCTCGCTCTCGCTCCCACCGTCCCACTGCCCGCTATTTGGCTGTACACGCCGAAAGGCGGAGGCCGTCCTATGAACAGATAAAGCAGCCAGGAAAGGAAAAGTCAGGGCACGGCGCTTTGGTAGCGTCCGAAGTCTACTTCCGCGGGCCCGCTGGACAGCTTGACGGCAGGCGATAACGCGTAAGCAATTGCGACAGCGGTGGAAATAATTAGGATAGAACGCGTGTCGGTTGTTACGACCTTCGGATGGGCGGGCGGCTACGATGCAGGCTGTGCGAGGGTGGCGAACGACTTCGGATAAATGTTTGACCAATCAACATGGGAGAAATATGAAGATAGATGAAAGAAATGCTAGCTTGATCTAGTAGGAGACGAAACAACCGAAACGAGTTGAATGTTAAAAGGACATTGATATTAATTATGTAGCCATGCAGATTGAGATCTCCTTTAATAATATATCAATGATTTTAATTATAAAACATGCATCAAGTTTATTTGATGTCCGTTAAAAGATTAATCTAAAAAAATTATCGTTATGTGTGTTGATATATCACTTAATTTATTTACAATTGGTTATCAAATAAATAAAATAGGATCATCGCCATCGGGATACTATTCATCCATTTGGTCTGTAAATTTTATTTTAATCTATAGTTCTCAACACTAAAAAAAAAACTAAATACATGAATCATGGCGATAGATCATCTATAATTGAGTATTATCTTCCATGTATTACAATGCATTCAATTCCTTTACCACTATTTTAAATGTGACAATATAACTTAATAAATAAACCCTATGTTTATTCAGAATTCAAAAGAAAATTTTATCATTTCTTAAAAGTCAACTAATGTGTACATCCCAATGAGAAATAAACAAATAACTTAAATAAGAGTTTCATTGTACAAATAGTTATCCATGCAACTAAATTACATCATGGAACCAATTCTCATTCATACCATATGATCCTTAAAATTCTTAATTAGCATACCTTTAGTCAAAGGATCAGCTATCACCAATTCAGTGTTAACGTGTTCTATGATCACTTTGTTTTCTTTAACAAGTTCTCTTATGGCTAAATACTTAATGTCGATGTGTTTAATTCGGCTACCACTCTTGTGGTTTTTAGCCAAAAATACAGTAGCTGAATTGTTACAGTACAATTTAATTGGCCTAGCAATAGAATCAATAATTCTAAGTCCTGAGATGAAACTCTTCAACCATACATCGTGCGATGTATCCTCAAAACAAGCAATGAACTCCGCTTCCATAGTAGAGGTAGCAGTCAAAGTCTGCTTTGCACTCCTCATGATATGGCTTCATCGGCTAACATAAATATAAATCCTGATATTGATTTTTGAGAATCAACGCAGCCAGTAAAGTTCGAATCTGAGTAACCCTTACCTTCAAATGATCAGTTCTTCTATACATGAGAATGCAGTCCTTGGTCCCTTGAAGATACCTCATGACCTTTTTAGCAACTCTCCAGTGGTCTAAACCTAGATTACTCTGATATCTTCCCAACATTCCTACTGTAAATGCAATGTCAGGTCTTGTGCAAACCTGAGCATACAGTAAGCTTCCAATAGTTGAAGCATATGGAAATGTTGTGCATATGTTCCCGTTCAAGTACATTTTTAGGCATTGGTTCAAAGTAAACTTATCAACCTGCACTATGGGTGCAACACTTTGTGAACAATTTTTCATTCAAAATCTCTCCAAAACTTTATTGATATAAGTTTCTTGAGACACTCCTAAAATGCCTCGAGTCTTTCTGAAGGGAGAAACAATCTCCGAGGCATGCATGTTTTAAATTATTGATAACAATTATCAATGTGGAAATTTAAAGATTACATACTAATCTATCTAACATGCATCAAGATCATATCTTTGCCTTGTATATAGGATCGATTGATCCAAAATATGCATATAAATAAAACTATCAAGATCATGTCTTGATCTTCAAGGCAAGAAGTCATACTTCTTATCTTGAAGCATGCCTTAAGATCTAGGGATCATATCACTTACCTTGAAGGCAATTGGTAAATCTTTTATGCTTGCAGCCGTTCAATCGTCCACGCGAAGCCCCGAATGATCGGATTCCTGGAAGTGTTAGCTCGCGGAAAACGACTTTGCTGATCTTGAATCCTTCCACTTGAATTCTTCTTCTAGGATCCTCCACACTTCCGTTAGCACCAGAATCACCAGGATTTTCTATTCTAATTCTTTAGAAAATTAATTCACGACATATCGTGTGTTGTTTTTCTCTTCTGTGTAATCTGGTGAGGGATGTCCTCTATTTATAGTCTTTTTTTAGCCAGTCCATTAAATTCTAACATTTATAATTCCGCGCTTGGCGAAAACCAAAGAGACGCCGAACCGTAGCGCTTGGTTAATTCCGACGTTCGTAAAGAACCAAAGAGTGTCGAACCGTAGCGCTTGGTTAATTTCGACGTTCGGTAAAACCAAAGAGTCGTCGAACCGTAGCGCTTGGTTAATACAAAGAGGTCATTTATTCTAACACTTTAGAATTCCGACGGAATTGTTTGGAGAAGATTAATCAAGACATTAAATTCTATATGTGAATTTAATCTCTCTGACTTATGCGAGAGGTTTGGGTTTAGTTTTTGGTTTAAGCTAATCTGAATTTATTGGACTGAACCCACATAGATCATGGTCTTAGCCCAAATCAAATTTGGCTAGTCCTGAATCTATTTAAATCCAAATCAAGTCTAATTTTAAATCAATATTTGAAATTGACTAGTCCTTCTAATAGACTTAAACCAAATTGAATCTTATTCAATTGTACTTAACCAATTGAGATAATTCAATCAATCAAATTGATTAATTAAATCATATACGATTCTCAATCGTTGATCAGCAAACAGATCATCCTAGGAAACTTTATGCGTGTGACTCTCTAGGTTCGAACCTAAGCCGGTAGCATAGAAACAACTTTCTATACTAATCGATGTGCCCATCTAGCAATGAACCCGACGTCCGGATAGGTCGAAGAGTTGCCGAGCAAACTCCAAAAACCCTAAGAAATAGTTACTGTATAATTCATCCTCTTGACCATAAATGCTAAGGATGGCTTAAGAGCCTGTCAATCTAAACAACGAATCCATAAAGTGATTTCAATTTTAGTGATCATGTGACTTTCACATGAAGTGCCTTGGCCAAGGTCTTGCTAAATTGAAACACAAGCATTTCTCCTTTTAACGGGATAGGTCAAATTCCATCTTGATCCACAACTGACTACCACAAGTACTTGACTGCACCCAGTAACCTTTCGTAGCTGGATTAGAAATCCAGGTGGTCCGACACCTAAGTACAATGAGTTGCTTGTAAGCCAATGGTTGTGATCTTCAGGTCTGAAGGATACTTATACCTATATCTTCTCGGATTAACTCTTGACAGTAGAGTATCCGGAAATGAGTCACGTTCGGTGAAATATACTCCTACACTTTCACCTGTATGTCATACCAGTGTCTCTACACTCCTTGGTTAAGAGGACAACCAACAAATATGATATACAACGTCCTATAATTGATAGTACTATGGCCCTGTCATAGTATATCATATGGTCGCGAACCTTTTTGAGGACCTTCAAAGATAAATCCTCCTTTATCGTGAAGGAAGATCCTAAGGGCTTCATATAATCAGGAGTATTAAGAAGATGTTCTTGTAATGAATAAACTGCCAAATAACTTTTATTAATATATCAATTTATATACAATTTACATTAGCACAATCATCAAATGATTGGCTTTAGGATACAATTCCCAACAAACTCCCACTTAGCCTAAAGCCACTCATTACAGTATCTAATACCCATCTTCAACTTATAGTTGTCAAACTCCTTGATGCTGAGTGCTTTAGTAAATGGGTCACCTAGGTTTTCCTTTCCATCAATCTTCTGAAGATTTATGTCACCTCGGTCTACAATCTCTCGAATAAGATGAAACCGGCGCAGTATGTGCTTGGTGCGCTGATGTGCTCGTGGTTCCTTTGCTTGAGCTATGGCACCAGTGCTGTCACTGTACAACAGGACTGGTCCATCTATGGAAGGTGTCACTCCAAGCTCGGAGATGAACTTTCGCAGCCACACAGCTTCTTTCGCAGCATCTGATGCAGCGATGTACTCTGCCTCGCACACCGAATCTGCCACTGTATGTTGCTTGGAACTTTTCCATCAAACAGCTCCACCATTCAGGATAAACACGAAACCCGATACACTTTTGCTATCATCATGATCTGATTGGAAACTGGAATCAGTATATCCAACAAGTTTCAAATCAGACTCTCCATAGGCTAACCACTGGTCCTTAGTATTTCTCAAATACTTAAGGATTCTTAACAACTTACCAGTGTTTTTCTCCTGGATCAGATTGGTATCTACTCACTACTCCTAGTGAGTATGCCACATCTGGTCTTGTACATGTCATGGTGTACATAATCGATCCCACTGTCGAAGCATATGAAATTCGACTCATACATTCTCTTTCATTAGGAGTTGTCAGACAATCCTTCTTAGAAAGATGAATTCCATGGCCTATCGGAAGATAGCCTTTCTTGGAATTCTCCATGCTAAACCTCTTTAGCACTGTGTCAATGTACGTAGATTGGAATAAACCAAGCATCCTCTTAGATCTATCTCTATAGATCTTCATCCCTAGGATGTATGATGCTTCTCCCAGATCTTTCATGGAGAATTGATGATAACCATGTCTTTATTCCTTGTAATGCAGGGATATCATTCCCGATTAAGAGAATATCATCCATATAATACAAGAAATACAATAATGGAATTGTTAGCCTATTTATAAATGCAAGGTTCTTCTTTATTTTAATAAAGCCATAAGATTTGATCACTTTATCAAATCGTATGTTCCAACTCCTAGATGCTTGCTTAAGTCCATAAATGGACTTCTATAGCCTGCACACTTTAGACTCATCTTCAGATATAAAACCTTCAGGCTGTATCATATACACCTGTTCTTCTAAATCACCATTTAGAAAAGCAGTTTTAACATCCATCTGTCAAATCTCATAATCGAAGTGTGCTACTATAGCTAGCATAATCCGAATGGATTTCAGCATTGCCATAGGAGAAAACGTTTCGTCATAGTCAATACCATAATATTGACGATACCCCTTAGCAACCAGGCATGCTTTATAGGTCTCAACCTTTCCGTCTGCGCCTCTTTTCCTCTTGAAAACCCACTTACACCCTATGGGTTTTATCCCTTCGGTGGGTCAACTAATGTCCATACATTATTGTCCTTCATGGAGTCAAGTTCGGATTTCATGGCCTCAAGCCATTTATTAGTCAGTCCTTTGCATAGCATCCATATAGGTGATCGGATCCTCGTTGTTCTCATCGAGTTCAACAGATCATCATTCTGGACCAAGAAACCTAAGTATCTGTCTGGTTGATGTGGTACTCTACCAGATCGCCTTAATGGTGACCTAAAATGGGTTTTGAGTTTGATCTAATCAACTCAGATTCTAAGGGTTCACTGGTTTGTGTTGTTCCTTCTACTTGATGAACTTCCTCAAGTTCAACATTAGAGCTATTTATTCCTTCACTAAGGAACTCCTTTTCAAGAAAAACTGCTCTATTACTAATGAACAACTTTTGTTCTTCAGTATTGTAGAAGTAATATCCTTTGGTCTCTTTCGGATAGCCGATAAAAAAATATTGTTAGATTTGGGTTCAAGTTTGTCTGATTTTGCACGTTTCACATAAGCCGGACACCCCTAGACTCTCAGATAGGTAATAACCGGTTTATGTCCATACACATCTCATGTGGAGTTTTAGAAACAGACTTACTTGGAACCTTATTAAGAATATGACAAGCTGATTCTAATGTGTATCCCCAAAATGATATTGGCAAGCTTGCAAAACCCATCATGGACCGAACCATGTCTAACAGAGTTCGATTCCTTCTTTCCGACACACCGTTATGCTGCGGTGTTCCAGGAGGAGTCCATTGGGAGAGAATCCCATTCTCTCTTAAATATGTCACAAATTCATTGAAAATGTATTCGCCTCCTCGATCTGATCGAAGGGTCTTAATACAATTTTCTTGTTTGTTTTTTACTTCTTTATGATATAGTTTGAACATTTCAAACGACTCAGATTTATGTCTCATAAGATAGACATAACCAAACCTAGAAAGGTCGTCTGTAAAAGTAATGAAGTAGTAATATCCACCTTTGGCACAAGTGCTCATTGGTCCACATACATCAGTATGTACTAGACTCAATAGCTCTTTGGCTCTTTCACCTTTTCAGTAAAAGATGACTTGGTCATTTTACCAA